>JACSYO010001231.1:72500-87500 GCA_016806645.1 Ophiodon elongatus | reverse complement strand
CACCCTCGCTCCGCAGAGAGGGGGGGGGGAGGGAGGGGAGGAGAGGGAGAGGGGGGGGGGAGAGGGAGGGAGAGGGACTAACAAAAAAAAAGAAGAGGGAAACCGCATCAATATGTTTTTTCTCGCATTAGCAGTAAAAATATGTCCATAGTTTAGTGCTTTCCACTGTTCGGTCTCACACACTCACTCACTCACTCACTCACTCACTCACTCACTCACTCACTCACACACTCACACACACACTCACTCACTCACTCACTCACACACACACTCACTCACTCACACACACACTCACTCACTCACTCTCACTCACACTCTCTCACACACACACACACACACACACACACACTCTCTCTCTCACTCACTCTCACTCACACTCTCACACACACACACACACTCTCACACACACACACACACACACACACACACACACACACACACTCTCTCTCTCTCTCTCTCCTCCTTCCTCTTTATTCTGTGTTCGTCCCAGATGAAGTTCAGAGAGTCGGACACACGGAGTTGGAGCTGGACACAGGATCCTCTAACCCGTGCTCCCTTTCTACAAACAGACACCCGGGGGACGGTGATGGTGATAAACCTGAGCTATTTTTAGCTGTGAGCATAAAGACGGAAGCATCCAGGCTTCTGGAGTCCTCCGGGACTGTGAGATTGCAGGCTGGAAGGCTTCGCTGACCCACTCTGGATGTGTTACTTTTATTCTGTGTCCCAGAAATGGCCGCCATCCATTAGCACCTGCCCAGCTTTCTCTTGACAACAGAAATAACATTGCACCAGCCAACCAATCAAATCAGAGGTGTGAGGTCCTGGAGAGCTTGGAGAGCTCATGGGGACTTTTTGTATTTACTATTCGTCCCCTGCTGACCTCCACTACCTATACATACCTATTCATTATGTACTGTAGAGCTCTGTGTGTACCGTCGGTCCTCTGCTTCTCGCTGGAGCATGGCCGAGGTTAAATGACTTTCTCAAGGGTACATCGTTGGGTTTTGAGGGTGAAGACTACTGATAACTAGTTTGCCAGGATCTTCACCCTTCACACAAAATAGCTCATTCTAAAATGTGCCTTGTTTCACGGCATACTCACAGGCACCACCAAGTAGAAGTAAACCCAAATCAATAAATCAAGGGTGTGCAGAAATGTACAGATATGGAAACTAAATATATTATCAAGAGAAACCAAACAATTTGATGCAGAGTTAAAACAAACTTCGCAGCCTTTTCTGTGCCGACCTCATAACTACATCAGAGTTATCCGGAGGCCAAACAAAGGAAAGAATGGAGGCAAACACAGATCCCCGTCAGACTAGGGGGCGGAGCTACACACTGAACATGTCCTCTTGCTGTGTTGTCGGGTGTCAGAACCGGTGTCGCTTACGTTTGAGAGGATGAACATGTTCCAAGCTCTAGTGAGCAAGAGATGACCCGCTGTCGGCAAGCTAACGGACGACAGGCTACTGGGCTAGCATGCTAACGCCGCCGTGCTTTCATGCAACACTGGTTACAGAAAATGTATCCCAACAAAGTTGTCACATGTTCTTTCCTACGCGGTGACAACAGTGTGGATGAAGCATTACGTTCTTAAACTTGACTCTTTTAGCGGCCGTCTAGTTCGCTAACTACCTCGCCACGTCGCCATGCTTTGGTGGCGAGCTGCAGTTGCAGTCGTCTCGCTGCCTCACTCCTCTCGGATTGGAGACTACTTCTCCGGGAGGAGAGCAGGCGAGGGCCTCTGGAGACTAGCTAGCTAACCAGCTCTGGAGATGGATAAGCTCGGTCTCGCTGCCTCACTCCTCTCCGATAGGAGAGGAGTGAGGCAGGCGGGAGCTCTGGAGAGCGAACTAGCTAACTAGCTCCAGTTTGAAACCGTAGAGGGGTCCAGAGATACCGTACTTTTAGCATTACTGGTAGTTACTATTCAACTCACAACAGAGTAATGTTTGTTCTTCACTGTACTGGATCTTTACAGTTCTTACAAGTAGTTAAAAATGGAAAAGGCATATTTTTCCTTCTTAAGATCCACAGATGTTCCTCTATTGTTACGGCCACAGCACCCTAATGTATCAAAGCCATCCATCATCGTCTTAAACCCACTTACTCCGTACTGCCATTATTCTGTTTCCAACTGATTTCTAGCCAGTCAGTCAGTCCCCGAGAAAAACTAAAGTCCCTCCAGTGGATCCCAGCGTGGCTTCAGCTGGAGCACGGGGAGCCAACGCTCTGCAGAGGAACACGAGCAGCTGCGGGAGTTCAATGAAGGATATGGAAAACGTGAGGGTTAAGAAGACAACAAATATTTGAGTGGAGCAATTTCTGTGTGTTAATGACTGTTGATTGGTTAAGAGGATGAACAACGTGATTGTAGCAACGATGACTGTGATGCTGATTGTGATTATGAGCGTAGCATCAGGACAATTAAACCACAAGCTCCATTCATCATGCTGGCAAGTTTATATGTCAACGTATTTGGACACAAAAAATATGAATCATTGGTGCAACAACACCCAGATTAGCAAGTGTGTGCTGTGAATTGAGTGCAGCTCATTCAAACCTCTTCAGCTCCATTGCTGTAGGAAGAATTATACATTATTTAGTTTATATAAAATGTATGCTCATCAAATGGGGGCTAGATAGACTCATAGTTTCAGCTTTAAAGCAGAGAGGCCGACTGTGTGTGAGTGAAAGAGACACATCATTATGTTCATGACATTCCAGTTTGGCTTTTCCTCCTCTGTCTTCATATCTGGTGGGTGCAGTTGTGTATTCAAAGCACAGAAACTGCTGGGCTGTGTTGCATTGCAATGGACAACTCACACAGCCAGGAGGGTGCTGTCAGGACTGTAAACACACAACCACACACACAACCACACACACACACAACCACACACACACACAACCACACACACAACCACACACACAACCACACACACTGTTGATGTGCAGACTTCTTACTGTGTGGATTTAAACTTGCTGAAACTCTGCAACTCTGTATTTTGTGTGTGTGTGTGTGTGTGTGTGTGTGTGTGTGCGTGTGTGTGTGTGTGTGTGTGTGTGTGTGTGTGTGTGTGTGTGTGTGTAAGAAAGTGTGTGCATCTGTCTTTCTGTCTGTGACTAATATCGCATAATGCAGTTTATGCAACTGTCATCTTGTCTTAAAATATATATTTTCCCTCGTTTTTACCGTCTCAGGCAACCAAGCGCCGGCAAAAACATGTGGCATGTTCAGTTCAGTGTGTGTGTGTGTGTGTGTGTGTGTGTGTGTGTGTGTGTGTGTGTGTGTGTGTGTGTAGCCCTTTATGGGAAGAAAATTGCATATGACTGAACCGAGCACCGACTACAACAGAGAGACCTCACATCATGTCGGAAGGAGAAGCGCTAGTTAGCCGTTAGCAGTCGGTGGGTAGCGTTTAGCGTTTCGCTAAAAGAGCTAGAAGCTAACCGGGCTAACAGGGCTAACACAACACACAGCAGGATTGAGAGTTTCTGCTCAGAGGAAGCGTTGAATAGTCAACATGGAGCGTTGAACTGCCGTTCAGCTGCACAGAGACGGCTGCGCAGATTAAATCGAGAGAGTATCTGTTGCACGATACATGCGAGTGCGTCTGATACTCTTGCAGTCTATAGGCGAGTGTGGCTTGTATTCTTTCAAACATTACAGCAGTCATGCAGACACACCTGGCAGAGATCTGCACTCTTGAGTAGACCTTTCTGAGTATATTCTCTCTCTGTAAGGTTTACACTGTGATGTTCTTGTGATTCTTGCAATGCACTGACACCGTGACACGGACCACCGTACTACCACTTTTCTAATGCAACATCTAAAATTGCCCTGTGCCCCTCTTAGTGCCCCTCTCACTTGTATTTCCGCTCTTCCTGAAAGCCATTAAAATGCTCTAGCTGGGTGAACTGCAGACTGCCTCTTCACCAGGCCGGTCCCCGGTTCCCGGCCACGGCCGAGCGAGCTGCACTCAGACACCTGCTGCTCATTAACCACGACAAAGAAAGGTGACCACTTCAATCAGGATATTAAAGACAGGAAATGAAATGGACAGAGGGGCTACATGTGGGGGGGTTATGGAGGAGGGGGGAGGGAGCTCCACGGAGTATCCCAAGGTTGAGAATGAGGAGAGGATTGAGGGTTGTTCGTTGGCTCTGTGCCCAGATGCCGTGTTGTGTCCCTCACCTTCGCTCAGCTGAAAATTCCCCGAGCACTCAGAGGTGTGTGTGTGTGTGTGTGTGTGTGTGTGTGTGTGTGTGTGTGTGTGTGTGGCTGCCCTGTTCACCTGACATCTCTTAACAGTAATAATGTATTCCCTCCTATTAATACGTTATGGATCAGAGAGCATATTATCGATCCACCAGCTCAGCCGTATTGTTACTCCCTTCACTGCTCTCTCGCTCCACCTGCTGCCTCCCCCTCCTTCCCTGCCTCCCCCTCCCTCCCTCTCTCCCTCCCCCTCCTCCCCCTCCCCCTCCACCCTGCACTGCTGAAGACTCACCCATTTGAAACCTCCCAATGGAACACATTTCACTTCCAGCTCCTCTCTCCTCATTAATCCTCCTCCTCTTGCCTACGGACCGACGGAGGGTTAAACGTTGCTCACGCCAAGAAAGAAGCTTACAGGTGGCAACAACAATAATGGTTATTGATTATTTCTTGAGATCATTTATTTCGTAAAAAACGCCAAATAAAATGAGTGGACAGGCTCATCACAGCCACACGGAGGACTTAATTCTTTAGTTATGAACTACGTTGTCTACCAGCTTCAACTGTTCCAGAGGCGTTTCTCAAAGTGAAGATTGGCACCAAAGTCTGAAGTTCAAAGCTTTTAAACTTATATTCACATACATTTAAATACCATTATTTGTTATTACACAAAGAAAATAAATGATGGAATACACAAAGATATTTGGAGTATTTAGGGTATAAATATAGAAACTGACAATGTGTCCACATCAGCATCATGGAGGCCCTCAAAGGGCCGGTTGTCACTGTAAGCCTGTATAAATGAAACTACTCCCTAACATATTGTTAAATGTCTCTGCATTTGATTATTGTTTATTCAAGTGCAAAAATATAGTACATTTATATAAATGTAAAAATGTATGGAAGCAAATTTCTCTGTTATTATGACATAAATCATTTTAATTTAATTTCGGTTAAAGAAACCCACATTACTCTATCAAAGATCAAACTTTAAAGAAAATAACAAAGACAAATAACATAAAACACACGTTATTACATTAACTTTGTTCAAAGCTTTTTTTGTCATAGTTGAGAGGGACACACCTTTACATGGCTCACCTGCTCACATACCTTTACATGGCTCACCTGCTCTATACCTTTACATGGCTCACCTGCTCACATACCTTTACATGAATCACCTGCTCACATACCTTTACATGGCTCACCTGCTCTATACCTTTACATGGCTCACCTGCTCTATACCTTTACATGGCTCACCTGCTCACATACCTTTACATGGCTCACCTGCTCACATACCTTTACATGGCTCACCTGGTCCATACCTTTACATGGCTCACCTGCTCAATACCTTTACATGGCTCACCTGCTCTATACCTTTACATGGCTCACCTGCTCTATACCTTTACATGGCTCACCTGCTCTCATACCTTTACATGGCTCACCTGCTCACATACCTTTACATGGCTCACCTGCTCCATACCTTTACATGGCTCACCTGCTCTATACCTTTACATGGCTCACCTGCTCTATACCTTTACATGGCTCACCTGTTCACATACCTTTACATGGCTCACCATACCTTTACATGGCTCACCTGCTCTATAGCTTTACATGGCTCACCTGCTCTATACCTTTACATGGCTCACCTGCTCTATACCTTTACATGGCTCACCTGCTCAATACCTTTACATGGCTCACCTGTTCTCATACCTTTACATGCTCACCTGCTCATACCTTTACATGGCTCACCTGCTCTATGGCTTTACATGGCTCACCTGCTCTATACCTTTACATGGCTCCCTGCTCAATACCTTTACATGGCTCACCTGCTCACATACCTTTACATGGCTCACCTGCTCACATACCTTTACATGGCTCACCTGCTCTATACCTTTACATGGCTCACCTGCTCACATACCTTTACATGGCTCACCTGCTCACATACCTTTACATGGCTCACCTGCCTATACCTTTACATGGCTCACCATACCTTTACATGGCTCACCTGCTCTATACCTTTACATGGCTCACCTGCTCTCATACCTTTACATGGCTCACCTGCTCACATACCTTTACATGGCTCACCTGCTCACATACCTTTACATGGCTCACCTGCTCTCATACCTTTACATGGCTCACCTGCTCACATACCTTTACATGGCTCACCTGCTCACATACCTTTACATGGCTCACCTGCTCTATAGCTTTACATGGCTCACCTGCTCTATACCTTTACATGGCTCACCTGCTCTATAGCTTTACATGGCTCACCTGCTCACATACCTTTACATGGCTCACCTGCTCACATACCTTTACATGGCTCACCTGCTCTATACCTTTACATGGCTCACCTGCTCTCATACCTTTACATGGCTCACCTGCTCACATACCTTTACATGGCTCACCTGCTCCATACCTTTACATGGCTCACCTGCTCTATACCTTTACATGGCTCACCTGCTCTATACCTTTACATGGCTCACCTGCTCTATAGCTTTACATGGCTTACCTGCTCACATACCTTTACATGAATCACCATACCGTTACATGGCTCACCTGCTCACATACCTTTACATGGCTCACCTGCTCACATACCTTTACATGGCTCACCTGCTTACATACCTTTACATGGCTCACCTGCTCACATACCTTTACATGGCTCACCTGCTCTATACCTTTACATGGCTCACCTGCTCTCATACCTTTACATGGCTCACCTGCTCTCATACCTTTACATGGCTCACCTGCTCCATACCTTTACATGGCTCACCTGCTCTATACCTTTACATGGCTCACCTGCTCTATACCTTTACATGGCTCACCTGCTCTATAGCTTTACATGGCTCACCTGCTCACATACCTTTACATGGCTCACCTGCTCACATACCTTTACATGGCTCACCTGCTCTATACCTTTACATGGCTCACCTGCTCTATAGCTTTACATGGCTCACCTGCTCACATACCTTTACATGGCTCACCTGCTCACATACCTTTACATGGCTCACCTGCTCTATACCTTTACATGGCTCACCTGTTCACATACCTTTACATGGCTCACCATACCTTTACATGGCTCACCTGCTCTATAGCTTTACATGGCTCACCTGCTCTCATACCTTTACATGGCTCACCTGCTCACATACCTTTACATGGCTCACCTGCTCACATACCTTTACATGGCTCACCTGCTCTATAGCTTTACATGGCTCACCTGCTCTATACCTTTACATGGCTCACCTGCTCTATAGCTTTACATGGCTCACCTGCTCACATACCTTTACATGGCTCACCTGCTCACATACCTTTACATGGCTCACCTGCTTACATACCTTTACATGGCTCACCTGCTCACATACCTTTACATGGCTCACCTGCTCTATACCTTTACATGGCTCACCTGCTCTCATACCTTTACATGGCTCACCTGCTCACATACCTTTACATGGCTCACCTGCTCCATACCTTTACATGGCTCACCTGCTCTATACCTTTACATGGCTCACCTGCTCTATACCTTTACATGGCTCACCTGCTCTATAGCTTTACATGGCTTACCTGCTCACATACCTTTACATGAATCACCATACCGTTACATGGCTCACCTGCTCACATACCTTTACATGGCTCACCTGCTCACATACCTTTACATGGCTCACCTGCTCTATACCTTTACATGGCTCACCTGCTCTATAGCTTTACATGGCTTACCTGCTCACATACCTTTACATGAATCACCATACCGTTACATGGCTCACCTGCTCTATACCTTTACATGGCTCACCTGCTCTCATACCTTTACATGGCTCACCTGCTCACATACCTTAAACATGGCTCACCTGCTCACATACCTTTACATGGCTCACCTGCTCTATACCTTTACATGGCTCACCGGCTCACATACCTTTACATGGCTCACCTGCTCCATACCTTTACATGGCTCACCTGCTCTATACCTTTACATGGCTCACCTGCTCTCATACCTTTACATGGCTCACCTGCTCACATACCTTAAACATGGCTCACCTGCTCACATACCTTTACATGGCTCACCTGCTCTATACCTTTACATGGCTCACCTGCTCTATACCTTTACATGGCTCACCTGCTCACATACCTTTACATGGCTCACCTGCTCTATACCTTTACATGGCTCACCTGTTCTATACCTTTACATGGCTCACCTGCTCTCATACCTTTACATGGCTCACCTGCTCACATACCTTTACATGGCTCACCTGCTCTATACCTTTACATGGCTCACCTGCTCACATACCTTTACATGGCTCACCTGCTCTATACCTTTACATGGCTCACCTGCTCCATACCTTTACATGGCTCACCTGCTCTATACCTTTACATGGCTCACCTGCTCTATACCTTTACATGGCTCACCTGCTCACATACCTTTACATGGCTCACCTGCTCTATGCCTTTACATGGCTCACCTGCTCACATACCTTTACATGGCTCACCTGCTCACATACCTTTACATGGCTCACCTGCTCTATACCTTTACATGGCTCACCTGTTCACATACCTTTACATGGCTCACCATACCGTTACATGGCTCACCTGCTCTATACCTTTACATGGCTCACCTGCTCTATACCTTTACATGGCTCACCTGCTCTATACCTTTACATGGCTCACCTGCTCTCATACCTTTACGAGCCACATTCCTGAGGGATTAAAAAAGACTGTGTTGAGAGTCTGTTTGTTGCTGAAAGCTTGACCCGTTTGACGAGACTGTTTATTTATTGTTTATAAAAGAGACGGCTATTCCTACTCGACCTCATTCCTGTAGCTCACCTGTAGCTCACCTGTGCGCAGGACGCTCCGGTTGTCTCCAGCAACACTCAGTCGGTTGGTAGAAAGTCAACTTTTTAACGGACAACGCGATGAGAAGCAACTGAGAAGTCGTTTCAGTGGATCATTAAACACAATGGATCAGGTTTGTTGCTCCTCTTTTAATATCATTCAACTCCTTCAGCAAAGAGTTGTTACATTGTAACGATACTATGTTCAATTGTGGTGTTTTATTTTGTGTTAAATCTGCTTCCTGTCAAAGTGACATCATCTCACTCTTAACTAAGCTGAGTTATAGGGTCCCTACAGAGAATAGACTGATTGTCTGGCATTTAATACAAAAAATAAATGTGTGTTGAAACTTTCCTGATTCCAAAAAGGGCAAAGACAAGACGAAGGGGAGCAAAGAGACGCTGGTTGAGGGCTCGGCGAATCACAAGCAGAAGAAAGGTAAAGACAAGAAGCTCCCCAAGGGGAGCGCCGCGGAGCTGTACCCGGCCCCTTCTGACTTCAACCCACCTCCTGCTTTCGTTCCGGACGCCTCGGCTCCCTCCCTGCTCGTTTCCAGGCCGGCAAGCCGGAACGAAGTCGTCCTAGAACAACCCGGAGCCGCCCCAGAACAACCCGGAGCCGCCCCAGAACAACCCAGAGACGCCCCGACCCCTCCACCTCGGTCCAACTGCTGCTCCTGCTGCTCCTGGGAATGCTGGCTCGAGTGCCTCATCCTGGGCTGCATCAAGTGCTGCGTCGGGAGCTGCATCTGGTTCTGCACTGCAATGTGCGAAGGAATGCAGGGTTGATGATCTAAACGAACCTATTTTTGAGGCCTCCGCACGAAAAAAGCATGCCCATACTAAAAAGAGTATATATCTGCAACCACAAGGTCTATTTGAATAATGTTGGTGTTATTATAAAAGTAATAACTGTGAGCTTTGTCTAGATGTGTAAATATCAGTATAAATGTTGCTGGTTAAAACTAAATGAAGATGGAACACAGAAAAAATGAAAATATTTCAGGTTCACCTAAAAACAAAATGCACTTTCAGGATGATCATCACTTTAGAATAATGAAGTTGAAGGTTTAAAACTCTTCTAAATAATTGCACAATATGTGAACACTCTCTCTACACAGTTTGATTTTGATAAAGTGAAGCAGACTAAAAATTAGATAGTTTTTAGTACAGACAGGTCAGACGAGGTCTTTGAAAATTAGGATTTATTGAATAATTGTAATTTTTATTTTTATGTACCAAACTATATTTGAGTACGTAACATTTCTAGACCTATTTTAACTTTTAACAGTTTCTTAATGTAAATTTACACATTATTTTTATCTTTATGAATATGACATTCTGCAGTGAGGTTTTTAGATGATACACCATGTATTACTGTTACAAATAAAGACATCCCAATGACTGTGTCTATTAATGTTGTCATCTCTCTCTGTGTGTGTGTGTGTGTGTGTGTGTGTGTGTGTGTGTGTGTGTGTGTGAGTGTGTCATGTGGGCGTTTGATGTTCCCACGTTTGTGGGACTTCCACAACATGTACAAAGCAGAAATAGTGGTTACTTCCTCCACGGTGGATGGCGGAAATTAACTATTTCCACGGAGATAAGCCACGCCCCCTCTCCGGCACGAATGACGCCAATAACACAAATAGTCCGGCGAGTAAACTCACGCGAGTAACACTTTTGGTGTGAACGCAGCATAATAATAATAATATAATATATAATAACTACAATGAACTACTTCAAAAATGTCCCCTCTGAAAAACACTTGGAAGCTCGGGCGATTTCTTCCACCACGATGAAGCTAGCTCTCACAGCAGCAGCAGTCTGGGCTTTAAAGCTTTGTGAATTTATTCTGCTGCGATTGCAGTCTGCCTTTTAATTCTTGAACAACTTTATGTTTTTCTTGGAGGCTAAAAGTAGCGTACTTGGAGTCGTGTTATGTGTCAAAACACCAACGTAACTTGTATTCCGTCATCACCGACACGCCTCATTACACAGAAGACAGACCGGATTTTCTCCTTCAAGCACAAACATGTATTCTCTTTCCCATCTTTCATTAAATCTCCTTCCTTCTGCATCAATCTCTCTCTTCTTGGACATTTAGGGATTATTTGTCGATCTTTTTCAACTCAAACCGCTTTAGTTAAACTCCGATATGGAAACACTGCTTTCTAAGGCAGGTAGGAGGCCGTTCATTCGCGGGTCACGTACTCAACATGCATTGTGGGAGATGTAGTTTATGGTCACTGTACATTGTAAACCAGCATAGACTTTAATTTTAAGACAATCATATTCCTTTCGAGCTCTCGCGGGCCACATACAATGACGTGGCGGGCCGGATTCGGGCCGCGGGCCTTGAGTTTGACACCTGTTCTTTAGACCATAGGTGTCAAACTCAAGGCCCGCGTTCATTCGCAGGACGCGCGCTTCAGTGGTCAAACAGTCCTTAATGTAAAAGAACACATCAAGCTGAGGGTGGAAGAACTTTCACCAAAGACTTTCCAGGTTCAAGGTTTTATCTGCTTAAGTTCTGAGACATTAATCTAAAATGACTGGCACCAACACAACACAGATGTGGGGGTGAACTTAATCTCATTTGTGGGACTAACTGTATTGAACCCCCCAAAAAACTGCAATTTGTCTTTTCCAAAACTACTGTGCCGATAATCCGGGACATAAGAAATAGTCCTACAGTGATGTTTGTGGATCATCAGGAAGTGGGACAGAAACACTCGCTGCTGTCAAATGTAATTCTTCAATGTGTGAAATTTCCATTCAGCTGCACAAAATATGGTGGTGCAAAAAAACCTCACAGATGAATATCTCCAAACCTCGGCTCGTATAACAAACTAACTTTATGCCCCGACATCAGAGGGACCGCTTCTCTTTCCCCCTTCTACCTTTTGTTTGTTTATTGCATAGGAATATATGTGTGAATATGTATGACAAATACAGAGGTTTTAGTTTTTTTGCAGTCTTTGTAGAAGACAATGTTTTTACTGACACACAAACATGCATGAACACTCGACATCATAGGTGTCAAACTCAAGGCCGCGAGAGCTCGAAAGGAATATGATTGTCTTAAAATTAAAGTCTATGCTGCTTTACAATGTACACTGACCATAAACTACATCTCCCACAATGCATGTCGAGTATGTGACCCGCGAATGAACGGCCTCCTACCTGCCGTTATGCTGCGTTCACACCAAAATGCGAATCTTCACGTCGCTTTACTCGCGTGAGTTTACTCGCCGGACTATTTGTGGTTATTTCGCTTCATCGCGCTAGAGGCACCGGAGAGGGGCGTGGCTTATCGCCGCCGGAGAGGGGGCGTGGCTTATCGCCCCCGGAGAGGGGCGTGGTTTATCGCCGCCGGAGAGGGGCGTGGCTTATCGCCACCGGAGAGGGGCGTGGCTTATCTCCGCCGGAGAGGGGCGTGGCTTATCTCCGCCGGAGAGGGGCGTGGCTTATCTCCGTGGAAATAGTTAATTTCCGCCATCCACCATAGAAGAAATAACCACTAGTTCTGCTTTGTACATGTTGTGGAAGTCCCACAAACGTGGGAACATCAGACGCCCTCATGTCTGGGTTCATAACATATAATATATAATATATATATTTCATATTATCCGTAGCCGCACACAGCTTCTCCAGGATCGAGATGAAGCCGCTTCCAGTCTATCAACTTGTCCTCCATAGTTTCTAGCATGACGTCAGTGATGACGGGCGGAGCTTCTCAACACTGATTGGCTTTAAAGACACAGCGTCACGCAAATCTTTCACATCGCGTCATTCACGTCGCCTGGCGGAAATTTGCATTATTCACATCCATTCGCGTCTGTGCAGTGACTTTGTTTGTGATAAAGGTGTGTGAGCAGGTTTTCCATGTAACGGTGTGTAAAAGTTCACCCCCGCATCTGTATTGTGTTGGTGCCAGTCATTTTAGATTAATGTCTCAAAACTTAAGCAGATGAAACCTTGACCTCCACCCTCAGCTTGATGTGATTCTTTTACATTAAGGACTGTTTGACCACTGAAGCACGCGTCCTGCTACCGGACGCTTTGTTTTCAGTCCGTTACTTCTCTCTTAAATGTGAAATTCCTGACGTTGTTTTAAACTCTCTGCTGTTTTGGTTTTAAGTCTGTTTTTGGGCTTTTACGTGACACTTTCTCGGGCCAGGACGGCCTAAAAAAACAAGATATTTTAAACTTTAAAGGGACTGTTCATGTAAAATAAAGGTCAAATAAACTGGGAACATGCTGCATGAGTGGATACAACCCAGGGTAAGTGGAAAAGGGTTTCTAAACCTTTCCTACCAATATTTCTCCATTAGACGAGACCAAGTGGGTTTATGTTTAATAAACACAGAGGAGAGTCAACAGTTAAATAAAAGAAAACCCATCCGGCTACGAGGTTTCCTATAAATGACTCACATTCAGCAGACTAGCCGACACACATTCCTGAGAGATAAAAAAAAGACTCTGTTGAGAGTCCGATTGTTGGGCTGAAGTCTTGACCCGTTTGACGAGACTATTAAATTTAATTGTTTAATTTTTTTAAAAGAGACGGCTATTCCTACTCTATCTCATTCCTGTAGCTCACCTGTAGCTCACCTGTAGCTCACCTGTAGCTCACCTGTGCGCGGGACGCTCCGGTTGTCTCCAGCAACACTCGGTCGGTCGGTAGAAAGTCAACTTTTTAACGGACAACGCGATGAGAAGCAACTGAGAAGACTTCTGTTGTTTCGGTGGATCATTAAACACAATGGTTCAGGTTTGTTGCTCCTCTTTTAATATCATTCAACTCCTTCAGCAAAGAGTTGTTACATTGTAACGATACTATGTTCAATTGTGGTGTTTTATTTTGTGTTAAATCTGCTTCCTGTCAAAGTGACATCATCTCACTCTTAACTAAGCTGAGTTATAGGGTCCCTACAGAGAATAGACTGATTGTCTGGCATTTAATACAAAAATAAATGTGTGTTGAAACTTTCCTGATTCCAAAAAGCGCAAAGACAAGACGAAGGGGAGCAAAGAGACGCTGGTCGAGGGCTCGGCGAATCACAAGCAGAAGAAAGGTAAAGACAAGAAGCTCCCCAAGGGGAGCGCCGCGGAGCTGTACCCGGCACCTTCTGACTTCAACCCACCTCCTGCTTTCGTTCCGGACGCCTCGGCTCCCTCCCTGCTCGTTTCCAGGCCGGCAAGCCGGAACGAAGTCGTCCTAGAACAACCCGGAGCCGCCCCAGAACAACCCGGAGCCGCCCCAGAACAACCCGGAGCCGCCCCAGAACAACCCGGAGACGCCCCGACCCCTCCACCTCGGTCCAACTGCTGCTCCTGCTGCTCCAGGGAATGCTGGCTCGAGTGCCTCATCCTGGGCTGCATCAAGTGCTGCGTCGGGAGCTGCATCTGGTTCTGCACTGCAATGTGCGAAGGAATGCAGGGTTGATGATCTAAACGAACCTATTTTTGAGGCCTCCGCACGAAAAAAGTATGCCCATACTGAAAAGAGTATATATCTGCAACCACAAGGTCTATTTGAATAATGTTGGTGTTATTATAAAAGTAATAACTGTGAGCTTTGTCTAGATGTGTAAATATCAGTATAAATGTTGCTGGTTAAAACTAAATGAAGATGGAACACAGAAAAAATTAAAATATTTCAGGTTCACCTAAAAAAAGCAATTTCAGGATGATCATCACTTTAGAATAATGCAGTTGAAGGTTTAAAATTCTTCTAAATAATTGCACAATATGTGAACACTCTTTCTGTTTGATTTTGATACAGTGAAGCAGAAGAAAATATTAGATCGTTATTAGTACAGACAAGTTCAGGCGAGGTCTTTGAAAATTAGGATTTATTGAATAATTGCAATTTTTATTTTTATGTCCCAAACTATATATTTCACTTCTTTTTTCACTAATGATGTTCAATACATCCATATACAGCAGTAA
>JACSYO010001231.1:62500-67500 GCA_016806645.1 Ophiodon elongatus | reverse complement strand
ACACACACACACACACACACACACACACACACACACACACACACACCTGTCATCCTCGCTGAGCTCTAGCTGGTAAAACATCCATCTCTCTCTCTCTCTCTCTCTCTCTCTCTCTCTCTCTCTCTCTCTCTCTCTCTCTCTCTCTCTCTCTCTCTCTCTCTCTCTCTCTCTCTCTCTCTCCATCCATCCATCCATCTCTGGTATCCTCCGTTTATATTCCCTCTCTCTCTCTTCATATCACATCTCTCTATCTGCCTCCTGTGAGGTTGTCTCCATCTACAACGTGTCACAGAACAATATCTCTGATCAACTCTACTTCTCTCAACTTGAGCGCCGCCTCGCCGTCCGACGTGACATTTAAAGCCGTGTCCCTGAAGCTTCCCTCCCTCTGCACCGCGCTCGCCATCTGAATACCAATTCAAGCCCCCGGCAGACCCCCCAGCTGCCTCTCGCCCCTGAAGACGCTGACACACACCTGATGGATCCTGTCCCCGGTTCCCGGCTCCTCCGGCGCTCTGCCACCAAACCCACGAAGGTCACTGCCGGCCCGGCGGTCGCTCGTCCCTCCTCCCGTCTTCCTCTTCCTCTTCGTCTTCGTCCCTCTTGTTCCTCTCTCCGCTTTGGCCAGGAGGAGAGAGAGCGAGAGAGAGCGAGAGAGAGAGAATCCCTGCAGGAAATCCTGAGCTACAGCCGGAGACGCTGGTGGAGTGTGGAGCCCTGACTGCAGCGGAGGCACATGGAGGTGCCGGCTGGCTGAGCCTGGAGGTGGAGGAGGTGGAGGAGGTGGAGGAGGTGGAGGAGGGAGGCTAGCGTGGCTAGGCTACGGTCTGCACCACAGCAGCCTACAGACACTCAGAGCTCAGAGAGTCGCTAGCTCAAAGCTCACCGCAGCAAAGCTCCGAGTCAGCACCCCCCTCCTCCTCCCCCTCTCCTCCCCCCTGCTCCTCCCCCCCTCCCCTCCTGCCTCTCTCTCGCTGTCGCTCTCCCTCCATCTCTCCCTCTCTCCCTCTCTCCCCCCTCCTCTCCTCTCTCATAGTTACCACATTCCACCTAATAGCACATCCTCTCTTCCTCCTCAACTGAAGTGTACATCTCTCTCATCTTTCTCTCCTTCCTCTCCTCTCGCTATTAAATCTATTCACGCGTTCCAATGTGTGTTTTAAAAAGAAAGCTTTCAAAAGGTAAAGGAGTTCATTCTTTACTTCCTTCTTTCAAAAATACCATCCGACCGCGTGATGCTCTCGGTGTTCTGTTTCACCTGGCTGAAGGACACGCTTCCCCTCGGGGACCATCATGAAGTTTGAAGTTATAACAGTCGAGTGGTACTTTATTATTATGAACACATCTCTGGTAAACACCAGATTTAAGGTGGTGTTTTTGTCTGGTGGTGTTTTTGTGATAAATAACGGTTTTATAGATCTGTTGATTAAATCCAATCATCACTCAGTGGACTCAGAGTTCTTTTGGTGGAGGACCGTCCCAGCTGGGGGTCCGTGGTTCACGTGGCTCCACCCTGTGCTGATGGGGTGGAGCCCTGCAGGGGGTCTTTGGGTGTAGTTGCCCTGAACGATGGACGTTTGACATAAATGTCACAAAAACATGAAGAAGAAATCTGCGGACATCAAACAGACGTGTGTGTGTGAGTGGAAGCTCCTCAACACCTTAAAAGGCTGCGGCCGTCTGGGAGCTCAGAAACACACACATACATGTAGCCCGGTCACAGCAGGGGGTCCAGGGAGGGGCGGAGGGAGGGGGGCGAGGGGCGTCAGCATTCAGACGCCTCCACCTCCGCTTCCACCTCCACCGTCTCCCTTAATGGATTCATCCTCTCAGACCTCACGCCCGGACAGAGACTCGTTCAGCCCTCCATAACACGAAGATGAGCTCAGACACTCATGAAGACTCACACAGAGGAGACAAGGACACACACAGAGGAGAGGAGGACAAAAGGACACACACAGAGGAGAGGAGGACACAAGGACACACACAGAGGAGAGGAGGACACACACAGAGGAGAGGAGGGCACAAGGACACACACAGAGGAGAGGAGGACACACACAGAGGAGAGGAGGACACACACAGAGGAGAGGAGGACACAAGGACTCACACAGAGGAGAGGAGGATGCACACAGAGGAGAGGAGGGCACACACAGAGGAGAGGACACACACAGAGGAGAGGACACACACAGAGGAGAGGAGGACACACACAGAGGAGAGGAGGACACACACAGAGGAGAGGACACACACAGAGGAGAGGAGGACACAAGGACACACACAGAGGAGAGGAGGACACAAGGACACACACAGAGGAGAGGAGGACACACACAGAGGAGAGGAGGGCACAAGGACACACACAGAGGAGAGGAGGACACACACAGAGGAGAGGAGGACACACACAGAGGAGAGGAGGACACAAGGACTCACACAGAGGAGAGGAGGATGCACACAGAGGAGAGGAGGGCACACACAGAGGAGAGGACACACACAGAGGAGAGGACACACACAGAGGAGAGGAGGACACACACAGAGGAGAGGAGGACACACACAGAGGAGAGGACACACACAGAGGAGAGGAGGACACAAGGACACACACAGAGGAGAGGAGGACACACAGAGGAGAGAAGGACACACACAGAGGGGAGGAGGACACAAGGACACACACAGAGGAGAGGAGGACACACAGAGGAGAGGAGGACACACACAGAGGAGAGGAGGACACACAGAGGAGAGGAGGACACACACAGAGGAGAGGAGGACACAAGGACACACACAGAGGAGAGGAGGACACACACAGAGGAGAGGAGGACACACACAGAGGAGAGGACACACACAGAGGCGAGGAGGACACACACAGAGGAGAGGAGGACACACACAGAGGAGAGGAGGACACACAGAGGAGAGGAGGACACAAGGACACACACAGAGGAGAGGAGGACACAAGGGCACACACAGAGGAGAGGAGGGCACAAGGACACACAGAGAGGAGAGGAGGACACAAGGACACACACAGAGGAGATGAGGACACAAGGACACACACTGAGGAGAGGAGGCACAAGGACACACACAGAGGAGAGGAGGACACAAGGGCACACACAGACGAGAGGAGGACACAAGGACACACACAGTGGAGAGGAGGACACAAGGACACACAGAGAGGAGAGGAGGACACAAGGACACACACAGAGGAGAGGAGAGTCCAGGTCCTCTGGTACCGACGGCTGGACGCATACCGGCTAACAGCGACCACAGGATCACAGTCTATTCAGCATGATTATGATTTATGTATTAAACTATACGAACAACATTAACAGATCTGAAAGCATCATGACAGCTCTCTCTCTCTCTGTAGAGAAAACCCTCAGCGAACATCTACTCTGAACCAAACCAACCCCACGTGACTGCAGGAGGCCTCATGGTGGCGTGGCGGGTACCGGGTAACGGGTACCGGGTGCCAGGTAACGGGTGCCGGGTGCCGGGTGCCGGGTAACGGGTAACGGGTGCCGGGTAACGGGTACCGGGTACTGGGTAACGGGTACCGGGTAACGGGTGCCGGGTAACGGGTAACGGGTACCGGGTACTGGGTAACGGGTAACGGGTAACACAACAGCGTGGTGGCGAGTGTGCGTCCGTGTCACTCGTGGTCACCAGGAGGCGACCCCGTCGTAGCTCTCTGAATAATCCAACCTTTAATCTTTCTGCAAGCAATACAGTTAAAGTTATCAAAATAAACATATATTATAAAAAACTATTTCATAGCAGTGTCTCTTAAGGTTATTTTCTTATTACAATTACCTGCAAGGTCGAGCAGCAATCCTAAATTACATTTATATAACCACAATAACACCAAATCATATTTTACCCCCAACAATCTCAAAGCTTCGTTCTAAAACCTCAAGACTTCAAGAAAATGAAAAACCAACTGCATGCACAGTAGCTCTCTCTCTCTCTCTCTCTCTCTCTCTCTCTCTCTCTCTCTCTCTCTCTCTCTCTCTCTCTCAACAAGGACATTCAGTGCATCACCAGAAAAAAAGGAAAGTCATCTCCATCTCCACTCATGGCTGTTGCTATGGCCACGGCAATAAACCTGACGGTGCTGCTTCACTCCACACTGAATGGGATGTGCTTATGCCCACATACACACACACACACACACACTCACTCTCTCACACACACACACACACACACACACACACACACACACTCACTCTCTCACACACACACACACACACACCTGCATCAATCTTCACTGCAGACCAGCTGTTGCGTGGCTTCCCAGAGATCTATGAATGGAGTTAGCGTGTCTACTTCCTGGTGATGAAGACGTTGAGGAGTGTGATGAAGACGTTGAGGAGTGTGATGAAGACGTTGAGGAGTGTGATGAAGACGTTGAGGAGTGTGATGAAGATGTTGTGAGGAGTGTGATGAAGACTTTGAGGAGTGTGATGAAGACGTTGAGGAGTGTGATGAAGACGTTGAGGAGTGTGATGAAGACGTTGAGGAGTGTGATGAAGACGTTGAGGAGTGTGATGAAGACTTTGAGGAGTGTGATGAAGACGTTGAGGAGTGTGATGAAGACGTTGAGGAGTGTGATGAAGACGTTGAGGAGTGTGATGAAGACGTTGAGGAGTGTGATGAAGACGTTGAGGAGTGTGATGAAGACGTTGAGGAGTGTGATGAAGACGTTGAGGAGTGTGATGAAGACTTTGAGGAGTGTGATGAAGATGTTGAGGAGTGTGATGAAGACGTTGAGGAGTGTGATGAAGACGTTGAGGAGTGTGATGAAGATGTTGAGGAGTGTGATGAAGACTTTGAGTGTGATGAAGACTTTGAGGAGTGTGATGAAGACGTTGAGGAGTGTGATGAAGATGTTGTGAGGAGTGTGATGAAGACGTTGAGGAGTGTGATGAAGACGTTGAGGAGTGTGATGAAGATGTTGAGGAGTGTGATGAAGACGTTGAGGAGTGTGATGAAGACGTTGAGGAGTGTGATGAAGACGTTGA
>JACSYO010001231.1:10000-57500 GCA_016806645.1 Ophiodon elongatus | reverse complement strand
CTGTTTATATTAATGAGTCCACTGCCGGTTGAGTTAGACCCAGCGCTCTGTGTTATTACCTGCTTGATAATGAAAGCCAGCTTGACTAGCAGCAGTCAATGGAGGCTGTCACACACACACACACACACACACACACACACACACACACACACACACACACACACACACACACACACACACACACCTTGCCACTGGCTTGCGAGAATAGATTAGTTGCAATCTCCCAAGACTATAAGATGACGGCCAGTAGGAAATGCAGGAGGACGTGAGGACGTGAGGACGTGAGGCCGGCTGGCGGCGTGGAGGACTGTGACTCGTCTTACGCACTAGACCTCCATCAAATGGGATTAGCAGGTAATTGAACGCATTTGTTTTACCCCTCCTGGAGAGGCAGATTGCCGGCGTTTGTCACGCGGGTCAATACAACGAGAGCCTGGAGGTCTGAACTATTTTAGAGGTGATTTGGTAAACGTCTCCGTGATGAACTTATCCCCCTATGGAACCGCTCATCATTCACACTGATACAACACATTGAGACCAGGACTGTCCGGGGGTCACTGCTGCTGGGCTTCACTGGTTTTCACTCCCGTCTCACGGAGCAGAGGAAATGGAGTCACGGCATCACGCTGCAGCTTCAGAATCCATATAACGACAACGTGCTGGGAGAGACGCCACGACTTCCCCTCAACGAGAAGCACTCACACATTGTTATTGCTTGAACATGTTTAAAGCAAAGATAAGTCTCAAAAGATGTTCTCAGAAAGGGACCAGATCTGTGACTGAAGTAGTGCATGATCATAAACTCAGTTAAATTCAATAATCCTCGACAACGTACATTATTAGAGCCGAGAGCAGACGAAACAAGTGTCGCTGTCTGGATTTTAAGATTTGCTAAAACTCCAAATTGTGTCCTGAAATATTCGTGGTAACGGACTGATTAATTACACCATTCACAGTGAAATAAAGTTTTACTGACGATCGTTATGGGATCAGGACGTCAACATTCATAATGTCACATTCTGATCAGTGTTGAAGTTGACGGGTGGAGAGCTGGCAACGTTAGCAGCAACGTTAGCAGCAACGTTAGCAGCACCGCTAACGGCTAACATCTGGAGGTTCAGTTATGATGCGTTCAGGCTCCGATCAGTGAACATGAATACTGGGCGAAGGCAAATTATGACGTTATGCTGATGTGTTCACATGTGATCTTGTAAAATGTGTCAGAGATGAATTATGAGCTGTTTCACTTCCTAACAATAGCTCTAAGCAGCTTATTATACATCATGAAAACTATTAATGACAAGCTTTTTATAATCTTTTATTTCCTAATCATTTGAATTGTTTGTTCTAATAAAAATTTTAAAACACTATAGATGATTTTCACAAAGTAAAAGAATAACATGATGGTTTCCACTGACTTCAGAGTGGTTGAAATGATTTTTGGGACGTGAAAAACAAAACAAATCCACAAAAAAACATTCGTATCTACAAATATGGATCAGCAATTACCAATAATTGGTAGCGGCGGCAAAAAGCGAATTTCGTGCCAGAAAAAGTATATTTTCTCCTCGACTCGCGACTCTTTCGTCTTTTATTTTCCATCCGCCGTTTATCTAATGAAACACAAACGCCATCAGAATCATGCCATGCTAAAAGTAGCCGTGCTAACAGTAGCCGTGCTAACAGGAGCCGTGCTAACAGTAGCCATGTTAACAGTAGCCATGCTAACAAGAGCCGTGCTAACAGTAGCCATGCCAACAGGAGCCATGCTAACAGTAGCCATGTTAACAGTAGCCATGCTAACAGTAGCCATGCTAACAGGAGCCGTGCTAACAGGAGCCGTGCTAACAGTAGCCTGTAGCTGCAGGTTGGAGCCGCTCAGCAGAACATCTGCAGCTGCAAACAGAAATCCACCAGCAATCAACATCCTTCATGTGTAGCGATCGACTGTATGGTACCCTGTGGGTATTACATTGGACCGGCCTCTGTGTGTGTGTGTGTGTGTGTGTGTGTGTGTGTGTGTGTGTGTGTGTGTGTGTGTGTGTGTGTGTGTGTGTGTGTGTGTGGCGTCTCAGTGGTCTGCTGGTTCTCTATGAGTGAAGCTTCAGCAAGCTTTAATAATTCACCGGTCTCTTTTAGCTCCCAGACAAACTGAGTTTTCACCAACAGGGGATTCAGGGAGCAAGCACAGAGCAGCTTTGATTTAACTGGAGTCCAGTCACACACACACACACACACACACACACACACACACACACACACACACACACACACACACACACACACACACACACACACACACACGCACACACACACACACACACACACACACACACGTAAATGAGAGGCTGTGTTACAGTCCTCTGATATGCTACCACACATACTTCCTGCAGCAGTAGCCTTTGTAACCTCAGAGAAGTAAACATTGTTATTGGGCGGTATGGCCACAGTTTATGTCTGTAGTTCTATCTATCTATAGTTCTATCTATAGTATCTGTAGTTCTATCTATAGTATCTGTAGTTCTATCTATCTATAGTTCTATCTATAGTATCTGTAGTTCTATCTATCTATAGTTCTATCTATAGTATCTGTAGTTCTATCTATAGTATCTGTAGTTCTATCTATCTATAGTTCTATCTATAGTATCTGTAGTTCTATCTATAGTATCTGTAGTTCTATCTATAGTATCTGTAGTTCTATCTATCTATAGTTCTATCTATAGTATCTGTAGTTCTATCTATCTATAGTTCTATCTATAGTATCTGTAGTTCTATCTATAGTATCTGTAGTTCTATCTATCTATAGTTATATCTATAGTATCTGTAGTCCTATCTATAGTATCTGTAGTTCTATAGTATCTATAGTTCTATCTATAGTATTTGTAGTTCTATCTATAGTATCTGTAGTTCTATAGTATCTGTAGTTCTATCTATAGTATCTGTAGTTCTATCTATAGTACCTGTAGTTTTTATCTATAGTACCTGTAGTTCTATAGTATCTGTTGTTCTATAGTTTTATCTATAGTACCTGTAGTTCTATAGTATCTGTAGTTCTATAGTATATGTAGTTCTATCTATAGTATCTGTAGTTCTATGTTATCTGTAGTTCTATAGTATCTGTAGTTCTATCTATAGTATCTGTAGTTCTATAGTATCTGTAGTTCTATAGTATATGTAGTTCTATAGCATCTGTAGTTATATCTATAGTATCTGTAGTTCTATAGTATATGTAGTTCTATAGCATCTGTAGTTATATCTATAGTATCTGTAGTTCTATCTATAGTATCTGTAGTTCTATGTTATCTGTAGTTCTATAGTATCTGTAGTTCTATCTATAGTATCTGTAGTTCTATAGTGTCTGTAGTTCTATAGTATATGTAGTTCTATAGTATATGTAGTTCTATCTATAGTATCTGTAGCTCTATAGTATATGTAGTTCTATAGTATCTGTAGTTCTATAATATATGTAGTTCTATCTATAGTATCTGTAGTTCTATAGTATCTGTAGTTCTATAGTATACGTAGTTCTATCTATAGTATCTGTAGTTCTATAGTGTCTGTAGTTCTATAGTATATGTAGTTCTATAGTATCTGTAGTTCTATCTATAGTATCTGTAGTTCTATAGTGTCTGTAGTTCTATAGTATCTGTAGTTCTATCTATAGTATCTGTAGCTCTATAGTATATGTAGTTCTATAGTATATGTAGTTCTATCTATAGTATCTGTAGCTCTATAGTATATGTAGTTCTATAGTATCTGTAGTTCTATCTATAGTATCTGTAGTTCTATAGTATCTGTAGTTCTATAGTATACGTAGTTCTATCTATAGTATCTGTAGTTCTATAGTATCTGTAGTTCTATAGTATCTGTAGTTCTATCTATAGTATCTGTAGTTCTATAGTTCTGTAGTTCTATAGTTTGTAGTTCTATTGTTTGTGTTTGTTTGTGTTTGTTTGTGTTTTGTTTGTGTTTGTTTGTGTTTTGTTTGTGTTTTGTTCTGTAGTTCTATAGTATCTGTAGTTCTATAGTATCTGTAGTTCTATAGTATCTGTAGTTCTATAGTATCTGTAGTTCTATAGTATCTGTAGTTCTATAGTATCTGTAGTTCTATCTATAGTATCTGTAGTTCTAACAATACTGTTCCCGTTCAGAAGCAACTGCACGGCATAATGTCAACCATCCCAAAGTCAATAATTCAAAATGTTATCTTTTCACTTTGTTATTGTCATCTATCGTGGTTATTTGCAGAATACACACAATTTAAATGAATAGGAAATGAAAGATTGTATTTTTATTTAAAAACTTGCAGTGATAAAAAAATTAAATCAAATCTTAATTAAGTATTGGAGCGAGTCCTAATTCCCTCTAACGTCTATTAAATATTGTTGTAAAAACCTTCAAACAGCTGTTTTTATTAAAGTTTATCTTCCAAAACTTCGTTTTCCAAGATTACACTCGAACACATGATGAATGTTATAATGATGGCGTCATGATTTACAGAGTGGAGCCTGAACGCACCACAGTCAACACACCCGTCACCGCTCAGCTCCGAGAGTTACAACGTGATAACTGCCTGGTGAAGTCAGAGCTATACGGAGGGCTTTTATTATGTCATTTCATTTGTTTTATTTCTTAGTTTGTTCTTATTGTATCGATTGGTTTTATTGTTTCATCTATTGTTCCGTTTTTATCAGGGTTTAAATTTGAACTTGGATTGTTGGGCCTCACTGTTTCTGTTCTATTAACTTTCTCTTTGTAAACTCAGTTTGTTTTAAAGGTGCCGTATAGAAGTTATTATGAAAGTCCCTACCGGTTTACTTTCTCTACCTTAATATATATATATATATATATATATATATATATATATATATATATACTTTCACACCTTCATTTTTCTGTTCACAGCTTTCTGTTTATGTCTCATTTACACCGTTTATTCTTTTTTTCCAGTATGATCTGACCCTTCAGTCCTCATCAACACCTCGGGTCAGGACCAGGTCACATGACACGTCGTGTTCATCACACGGCCGCCTGCTGACCAATGAGAGAGGCTTTAGAGCAGACATCGATCGGGGAGTCAAATCAATGGGCTTAGTTTTCAAAATGTTGTATAAAAATGATCGAGACTGATTCTAGAAGAGGAGAGCACACGCGTGCTCCGTAGTGAGGAACTGAAGCTGCACGCAGATATATACATAAACAATATGTAACAAACAGATCCAGAAACATCCGGTCAGACTAAATATAAAAGTGGACATTAAAGCCTTCTTCTTCTACTTCTCCTTCTCCTCCTCCTCCTCCTCCTCCTCCTCCTCTTCTTCTTCTTCCTCTTCCTCCTCCTCCTCCTCCTCCTCCTCCTCCCTCCTCCTCCTCCTCCTCCTCCTAGGGCTCAAAACCTGGATGAATAGTTTTGAGTGGCACAACCAACGCAAAAAGAAAATACTGTAAACTCTTTATTTACCCGTTAACCGGTCGTACGCCAGAGATTCTGTTCCCACATAAACAAAACGCATCTCTGTGGACAACGAGATAGAAAACTATAAAAGATTGACATATCGTTTATAGCCTTTTGATATAAATACATATAGTTATAATCGCCGAGACCAACCAAATCCTCATGAGGAAAGTTATTCCATGGACCTCCTCCTCCTCCTCCTCACCCTCCCCTCCTCCTCCCTCCCTCCCCCTCCTCTCCCCCTCTCCTCCTCCTCCTCCTCCTACTCCTCCTCCTCCTCCTCCCCCTACTTCTCCTCCCCTCTCCTCCTCCTCCTCCCCTCCCTCTCCTCCTCCTCCCCCACTCCCCCTCCTCCTCCTCCTCCCCTACTTCTCCTCCCCCTCCTCCTCCTCCTCCTACTCTTCCTCCTCCTCCCCTATCCTCCTCCTCCTACTCTTCCTCCTCCTCCCCCTACTTCTCCTCCCCCTACTTCTCCTCCTCCCCCCCTACTTCTCCTCCCCCTTTCCTCCTCCTCCTCCTCCTCCCACTCCCCCTCCTCCTCCTCCCCCTCTCCTCCTCCTCCTACTCTTCCTCCTCCTCCTCCTCTGCTCCTCCCTTCTCCTCCTCCCCCTCTTCTTCCTCCTCCTCCTCCTCCTCCCTCCCCCTCCCCTCCCTCCTCCTCTTCCTCCTCCTCCCCTACTCCTCCCCTCCCCTCTCCTCCTCCTCCTACTCTTCCTCCTCCTCCCCCTCTCCTCCTCCTCCTACTCTTCCTCCTCCTCCCCTACTCCTCCCCCTCTCCTCCTCCTCCTACTCTTCCTCCTCCTCCCCCTCTCCTCCTCCTCCTACTTTTCCTCCTCCTCCTCCCCCTCTCCTCCTCCCCCTCCTCCTCCCCCTCCCCCTCCTGCATGAAGACATTACCACGTGCAGCTCAGATATCGAGACCTTTAATAACCTCAGAATAAAACATAACGTCCCATCATGAAGCTGCATCGAGCTCAATCATTCTTCTTTGGCTTTCACCATTTATTTTAAATACCATTGCTCAACTCTCTCTGAATCATATTTATATTTGTTTGTAACCGTCCTTTATTCTTTTATTTTGCTACACCGTGTCCTATATTTCAGTCTGTTTTATGTTACATTTGCATCTGCAGATAAAACTGAAGCACAGCTTTTTTTCCCCCAAATACACGAAGCAGCACATTTACACCAGGATGTATTTTAATGTACATTTTACAGTAAACTGCTGGATTTAGTTTGTCGTTGGACTCACTGACAGAAAATAAAGAGTTTGGAAAAGCAATTCAGTCATGGTAACAGACTCGTGTCTGCCAGAGGCCGTCCTGCATGAAGGAGCTTATTGGAAATATGCATGAAGCAAAAAAAAGAAATCCATGTTATGGGTCCATAAATATACATTAAGATGGTGAGATGGTCTTCATGTGAGAACAATGAGTTAAAACAAGCTGCAGAAGAACTTAACGCTCTTCAGGTTAAAATACACACACACACACACACAGACACAGACACACACACACACACACACACACACACACACACACACACACACACACACACACACACACACACACACACACACACTTGTATGACAGTGATCAGTATTGAAAAGGCTACATTGTAAACCCATGTCTAATTTCACAGATGCTGAACAAATTGTCCTCTAACCTAAAGAAGAATGTGGTCGTGCGGGTGGTATAATTGGTGCGACTGTGTGTGTGTGTGTGTGTGTGTGTGTGTGTGTGTCTGTGTGTGAGAGCGTTTGTTTGTGTGTGTGTGTGTGTGTGTGTGTGTGTGTGTGTGTGTGTGTGTGTGTATGTATTCATCTCAGATTCAGACAATGAGAGAAAGTCAGGGAGGCGTGACGAGAGCTCAAGTTGCAGAGGGAATATCTATGTGATTGTGTCTGTTCGTACATCTTGACACTGTACACACACACACACACACACACACACACACACACACACACACGAGGGGGGGGGGGACGGACGGACCGATATAGTACATGAGCACGTCTCTGCATTAGGCTGCAGAGCGGCCCACAAAGCCCCCCCCCCCCCCCCTTCAGGATTCAGAGGCTGTCATGTATCTGCTTGATGCAAGTTGACAGTTTTACTTCTAAACTGATCTAAAGTGAAATGACACTCAAACGATGAGCCTCACTCAGAGAGCCAATGCCCCCTATTTAACATCAACATACTATAAAGTTCAGTGGATGTGTACGTATTGCCGTGTTAGGATCAGCATCGTTCTCACAGTCATAGAAGCATTTACTGAATGTCACTCTTTGAAAGCCTATTTGCCTCTTCAAAACCAGAGAGACGTCCATTAATTTCCATTATAATATTCATGGATATTTAAATAAATCCTCAGGAGACGCTTGTGATCACCCCACAGACCCGTCAGGTGACACTTTGTTGTTTCTGTTGCTTTTTTTCCAGCCAAAACCTGGAAAATCTATTTATCCCCAATAAGAAGATGACAGCTAAGAAGCTTCCCTCGGAGAGCAGGCCAGAGGTTAACCTGCTACACACAACAGCTCCCTGATGGATGTGTGGCGGACATGAGATGCTCCTGTGTGTGTGTGTGTGTGTGTGTGTGTGTGTGTGTGTGTGTGTGTGTGTGTGTGTGTGTGTGTGTGTGTGTGTTCCTCTTTATAGTGTGCATCTCTGCAGATACACCTCATACGCATCAATCTACCTCCCCGTAAATGGACTGTCAGAGGAAGCTGTTTGTGTTCCTAAAGAGGCCGGAGAGGAAGCAGGAAGGAAGCCGATAGAGAAAGTGTAGAGAAGACACTTCTCATATTTCTAATTTTCCCTTTGTAACAAACGAGGCGGCAACCTCCTGTTCTGAAAAGAGAAGCCAATAATGAAGTGTCTTAAAGCTGCATTCTCTCTCCTGACCACCAGGGGGCGACTCCTCTGGTTGTATAGAAGTCAAAGCTTCATGTGTTAAAGCTGCATTCTCTCTCCTGACCACCAGGGGGCGACTCCTCTGGTTGTATAGAAGTCAAAGCTTCATGTGTTAAAGCTGCATTCTCTCTCCTGAAGCTGCATTCTCTCTCCTGACCACCAGGGGGCGACTCCTCTGGTTGTATAGAAGTCTATAGAAAATGACTCTACTTCTCTCTTGATTTATTCCCTCAGTAAACATTGTAAACATGAGTTTATGTCTCAATCTCTAGTTTCAAGTCTTCTTCAATACAGCATGATGTTCATTTAGTAAATTATGGCCATTTAGAGTCAAACAGACCATAAAGAGGGGATGCTTTAGGGGCGGGGCTACAGGGTGATTGACAGGTCACCAGAGACATATACGCATCCGCAGTCCAAATATGGTCACTTCTGTTCACTGGTTGCAAAATAAACAAGATGGCGACGGCCAAAACGCTGACACTGAGGCTTCAAAACTGCAGTCCACAAACCAACGGGTGACATCACGACGACTACGTCACCTGTTGTAGTCGACGGTACAAACACAGTGTGGTGCAGCTACTCTTCCACTGATGGATTCTTTATTGAATTACATTGAAGAGTTTGCAAACCCATATAAATTACACTTCATACTTAAGTTGACGTTATCCTGTTTGACTCCGTGTTCATATAGCCTTACAATATCACCATTTATTTTATATATATATATATATAACAATAATATTAACATCTCAAAGTCTCCGCCCCCTCCGGCTGCAGCCATCGATCTCCTTGAAAAGACGTTTTTCATATGAAGCGTTTCTTCTCCGACCCTCAGGTGACCCGTCACTAACAGAACTCCTCATTCTGACCCGTTCCTCCACTTGGTCCTTTAGTTCTCGCGCACGGTTAGCCTCGCGCACGGTTAGCCTCGCGCACGGTTAGCCTCGCGCACGCGTAGCCTCGCACACGGGTAGCCTCGCATACGGGTAGCCTCACATACTTGTAGCCTCACATACTTGTAGCCTCACATACTTGTAGCCTCACATACTTGTAGCCTCACAGTCATCTGTTATCTGAATCTGACTCGGCTCACTCATAAAGAAAGGAAGAGAAAGTCACGATAGGAATAAGAAAATGTTCTTTCACGAGGCCCCCCCCCCCTGCCCCCTGCCCCCCCCTCCCCTCTCTCCCCCCCCTCCCCTCCTCTCTAAGTGTTTCCCACTTTTCACATCAACGAAATGCCTCCGACAGAGTTTTCTCAGGGGAAGAAGGGAAGCCGTTTTAATAATCTGATATTTACCGTGTGGAACGGATTCTGCTGCTTGATTCAATCAAATCTGTCGTCACATTAAAGTAATTTGTCCGTGAGCTCAGATCTGTTCTCCTCGACAGACGACGCGGAGCGACAGGCTGATGTTTCCCAGCCGCTCCCTTCACACCCACAGCCCCGTCTGAGGCGAGGCCGAGGGCCACTTATGGCATGACACTTTTAACACGTTCTCCACTCTGTGTGTGTGTGTGTGTGTGTGTGTGTGTGTGTGTGTGTGTGTGTGTGTGTGTGTGTGTGTAGGATGCGTCGCTGCCTGGATGAATGTGTGACATTTCCACGATGAGGCCTCGTGGGGCCGATGCCTCATTAAAGGTTATCTGTTAATTACAAGGACAACTTGGGGTCAATATGTCCCTCCTCTCTCCTCCTCCTCCTCCTCCTCCTCCTCCTCCTCCTCCTCCTCCTCCTCCTCTCTCCTCCTCCTCCTCCTCCTCCTCCTCCTCCCTCTCCTCCTCTCTCCTCCTCCTCCTCCTCCTCCTCTCTCCTCCTCCTCCTCCTCCTCCTCCTCTCTCCTCCTCCTCCTCAGCTGTTCTGGAGCCGTGTGTGAGACCGCTGACTGACTGAATGAATGTTTTGCTGAAGTGAAACAACAAATGCAGACTGAAGGTAATTTTCCTCCGTATTAAACATTAATGTTGCCCGTGGCTGAACTGGGTCGTTGCATCAGCAATTATCAGGAAACGTTAACGTCAGAGGAAGAGAAGAGAAGCACAGAGCAGCTCGAGGTTCTACAGACACGAGGTCACGTGATCACCTCACTACAGGAAACTAAAGGAATAAAGAAAAGAACTGACATGTTGCATCTTCCATTGCTTATTGTTTGATTGTAAACAATTTGCATGTCTACCATCAATTCACTCAAGCGACTTAAAAAGGTCCTAAATATGAAATATGACAGCTGGATGGCTCTGCATGGAGCAGCCTGTCCCCTTCATGGTTCCTCCAGCCTGAGTCCTCCAGAGCTTTGTATAAAACCATCAGGCTGGATCTGTGGGGCAGTAATCTTCTGATGCCTCTTCTCAACCCGAGCATGAAGACAACACTCAAGTTCAGAGGCAGTCCTGAACTACAACCAGAAGTCCTGAACTACAACCAGAAGTCCTGAACTACAACCAGAAGTCCTGAACTACAACCAGAAGTCCTGAACTACAACCAGAAGCCCTGCAGAGGGGGGGTGCAGAGGGGGGGTGGGGGGGGGGTGCACCCGAACACCTTTCTGGAACAAGACACAAGATAATTATCATTATCATAACTCCACGTGCTCTGCACACCGCTGGTGCACGGTGTCTCGTGGGAGGAGGAGACGTTGCTGATTGGACGTCACCTTCCGTGTCACGTTGCAGTGTTGGTCAGCATCGGGGCCTCGCCTGCATTTGGGCCCCGATGCTGACCTGAGAGCCGGACCACCAGGATCCAAGGGCCCAGAAGGAGAAGTCGTCAGAGAGTAAACAGACTCCAGCTCCCTGAAGGTGTCCGCTTGATTCCAGCTCTCTGGAGCTACTGGCTGCGTTCCCCGTGGTAATGTAATCATATTACTGCACAGGAAAGCTATTGTCATATGCTTCTGTCAGACCAGAAATGGAAATGCTAGCAGGCTTTCTATAAGAGGGAGAACGGGGTCTTGCGTAAGAGCAGAAGCCCATATGCAGGACCTAATTTCACGCAATCAACAAAGCCACTTTGTGTGGACCCTCTGCTCTTTAAACCTCTTAAAGGGCCGGGACCTCTTTAAACCTCTTAAAGGGCCGGGACGAGCCTCAGCTCTTCATTTCACACTGAAGGGCATCAGCTCGTGGACCGAACTCACAAAGTGGCTTTCAGAGATTTTAGTTCCGCCCCGAAACACTCGGCACGCTGCAGAGCAAATGTGGAACGGAGGAAATGTCTAAGAAATAGATTCATAAAAAAAGGTCATGACTAAAATGTTCTTTTACTTTGGCAAATTACCCAGAAGCACTCTGTGCAGCGCCTTGAAGACCAACGCGGTGTTTCATCTGAGGACGAGCGGTCGAGACACGAAGAGGACACGAAGAGGACACGAGGAGGACACGAGACACGAAGAGGACACGAAGAGGACATGAGGAGGACACGAAGAGGACACGAAGAGGACACGAGACACGAAGAGGACACGAAGAGGACATGAGGAGGACACGAAGAGGACACGAGACACGAAGAGGACACGAGACAGAGGACAGAAGGACAGAGACACGAAGAGGACAGAGGACACGAGGAGGACACGAAGAGGACACGAAGAGGACACGAGGAGGACACGAGACACGAAGAGGACACGAAGAGGACATGAGGAGGACACGAAGAGGACACGAAGAGGACACGAGACACGAAGAGGACACGAAGAGGACATGAGGAGGACACGAAGAGGACACGAGACACGAAGAGGACACGAAGAGGACACGAAGAGGACACGAGACACGAAGAGGACACGAAGAGGACACGAGGAGGACACGAAGAGGACACGAAGAGGACACGAGACACGAAGAGGACACGAAGAGGACACGAGGAGGACACGAAGAGGACACGAAGAGGACACGAGACACGAAGAGGACACGAGACATGAAGAGGACACGAAGAGGACACGAGACACGAAGAGGACACGAGACATGAAGAGGACACGAAGAGGACACGAGACACGAAGAGGACACGAGAGGACACGAGACACGAAGAGGACACGAAGAGGACACGAGGAGGACACGAGGAGGACACGAAGAGGAAACGAAGAGGACACGGAGGACACGAAGAGGACACGAAGGGACACGGACACGAAAGGACACGAGGAGGACACGAAGAGGACACGAAGAGGACACGAGACACGAAGAGGACAAAGAGACACGAAGAGGACACGAAGAGGACACGAGACACGAAGAGGACACGAGACACGAAGAGGACACGAGGACACGAAGAGGACACGAGACACAAGGGACACGAGGAGGACACGAAGAGGACACGAAGAGGACACGAGACACGAAGAGGACACGAAGAGGACACGAGGAGGACACGAGACACGAAGAGGACACGAAGAGGACACGAGGAGGACACGAGACACGAAGAGGACACGAAGAGGACACGAGGAGGACACGAGACACGAAGAGGACACGAGGAGGACACGAGACACGAAGAGGACACGAAGAGGACACGAGGAGGACACGAAGAGGACACGAAGAGGACACGAGACACGAAGAGGACACGAAGAGGACACGAGACACGAAGAGGACACGAAGAGACACGAAGAGGACACGAGACACGAAGAGGACACGAAGAGGACACGAGACACGAAGAGGACACGAGACACGAAGGGGACACGAAGAGACATGAAGAGGACACGAGAAGGACACGAAGAGGACAAGAGACACGAAGAGACACGAAGAGGACAAGAGTTACGAAGAGGACAAGAGACACAAAGAGGACACGAGACACGAAGAGGACACGAAGAGGACACGAGACACAAAGAGGACACGAGACACGAAGAGACACGAAGAGGACACGAAGAGGACACGAGACACGAAGAGGACAAGAGACACGAAGAGGACAAGAGACACGAAGAGGACAAGAGACACGAAGAGGACACGAAGAGGACAAGAGACACGAGACACGAAGAGGACGAGAGACAAGAGACACGAAGAGGACCGAGACACGAAGAGGACACGAGGACACGAGGGACACAAGAGGACACGAAGAGGACAGAGACACGAAGAGGACACAGAGACACGAAGAGACACGAAGAGGACACGAGACACGAAGAGGACACGAAGAGGACACGAGACACGAAGAGGACACGAGACACGAAGAGACACGAAGAGGACACGAAGAGGACAAGAGACACGAAGAGGACACGAAGAGGACAAGAGACACGAAGAGGACACGAGACAACAAGAGGACACGAGACACGAAGAGGACACGAAGAGGACACGAAGAGGACACGAGACACAAAGACGACACGAGACACGAAGAGGACACGAAGAGACACGAAGAGGACACGAGAAGGACACGAAGAGGACAAGAGACACGAAGAGGACACGAAGAGGACACGAGACACGAAGAGGACACGAGACACGAAGAGGACACGAGACACGAAGAGGACACGAAGAGGACACGAGACACGAAGAGGACACGAAGAGGACAAGAGACACGAAGAGGACAAGAGGACGAGGACACGAAGAGGACCGAAGAGGACAGAGACAAGAGGGAGACACGAAGAGGACACGAGACACCAAGAGGACACGAGACACGAAGAGGACACGAAGAGGACACGAAGAGGACACGAGACACAAAGACGACACGAGACACGAAGAGGACACGAAGAGACACGAAGAGGACACGAGAAGGACACGAAGAGGACAAGAGACACGAAGAGGACACGAAGACGACACGAGACACGAAGAGGACACGAGACATGAAGAGGACACGAGACACGAAGAGGACACGAAGAGGACAAGAGACACGAAGAGGACACGAAGAGGACAAGAGACACGAAGAGGACACGAAGAGACACGAAGAGGACACGAGACATGAAGAGGACACGAAGAGAACAAGAGACACGAAGAGGACACGAAGAGGACAAGAGACACGAAGAGGACACGAAGAGACACGAAGAGGACACGAAGAGACACGAAGAGACACGAAGAGGACACGAAGAGACACGAAGAGACACGAAGAGGACACAAGACACGAAGAAGACAAGAGACACGAAGAAGACAAGAGACACGAAGAAGACAAGAGACACGAAGAGGACACGAAGAGGACACGAGACATGACTCTTGATCTGCATCAAGTTTTTTTCCGCGTTTTGATTTTGAAGCCGACTTATTTACTTTCCGATGAAGAAACTCTGGTTTCTTCATCCAGGAGCTTCACTCTCTTTCATCCACCTCCTCCACCCGTATCATCCACAGCGAGGCTGGTAGGTGGAGGAGGGGACACGGGATGGGAGGGTGGGGGGGGGGGGGGCCCGGAGCCAGAACAACAGAGCAGCCGGTCCTCTGGGTGCTGCTGTGTGGTTCTGGTTCTGGCTCCGGTCCAGCAGCCCGGGGCCCGATGCTGCAGCTCTGATGAAGAGAACTCTGCTTCCCCCTCTTTCTAACACTCCACTTCCCCACACTTTCTCCCCCCCCCGATCCCTCTCCCTCCTCTCCCCCCCTGATCCCCCTCCCTCCTCTCCCCCCCGATCCCCCTGCCTCCCCCCCCCCTCCCTCCTCTCCCCCCCTGCCAATGTGATCCAGTGCTGTACTCCAGCAGAGAGCGCTGAGGCAGCAGAAAGAGAGAATATTTACAGATCAGTCAGACGGGGTGAGCTCTGCTCTACTGCAGACTCACAGCTCCTCGTCAATCACACACACACACACACACACACACACACACACACACACACACACACACACACACACACACACACACACACACACAGATTGTGTCCTGTCCCCTCACGAGGACAGAGTAACCAGGTTGGTCTGCACGTTGCCTCTCGAGCTGATGAAGACGTGGAGACGACTGTTAGTTCTCTCAGGAACAAACACACAAACAAACACACAAACAAACACACAAACAAACACACACACAAACACACACACACACCTGCAGGTCGACACCTGTCTGATCTGATGACGATGCACATCCAGAAGCTACGCCTGCATAGATACGTGAACTCTTTTTACCCTCCTTCCTCCTCTTCTCCGTTTCCTTCATCCATTCCTCAACTTGTGGGTTTGTGAGGGACACACACAGTAACACACACACACACACAGTAACACACACACACACACACACACACAGTAACACACAGTAAACAGATGATGCTGCCAAAGAGAGGCGTTGCTCCTGCTAACGCTGTCAGCCCAACAAGGTCAACATTCAAAACACAGAATGTGTGTGTGTGTGTGTGTGTGTGTGTGTGTGTGTGTGTGTGTGTGTGTGTGTGTGTGTGTGTGTGTGTGTGTGTGTGTAAATAGCGCAGGAGACCTTGACATCCACTCTGAGTTCTCTCGCCCAGCTGGGGCGATTCACCCCGTCACCGTGGCGACGTCCTGCCGACACAATCTCTGCCCTCCTTCACCTGCCGCTGAGGGCAACAGGAGCCATACTGTCGACAACCTGGCGTCGTCATGGCAACAGCGATTGTGCCACCGAGTCACTTTGCATCAACGTGGCCGTCCTGACCTTTTCAAAACTTTATTTCATGCACGCGTTACGTGGAAGGTCGTGTCTGACGCGACTCGCAGGTTTAATGTGACGCTTTAATGCTTTTAAATAACACTTAAAGGACCCAGTTAACGCTCATTTTAATGCTCATCCCCCAAACAGCTTGTGTAATATCGCCAGCGGGGCGAGGAACACGCAGGTCGACGGAGTCATTCCACCTCCCTGACAGCCAATTAGAGCTGTGAAGAGAACTCACACCTGTTGCACAGCTGACTCAGCACGACCTGCACCTGGTCCCCTTAACGACCAATTGACATATTATATTAGAAACACATTAACGTGGGAACTATAATCGTCTTACATGAGCAGGCCTGTCACAAAGATTACTGCATCAAGTTAACGTACAATATATGGACACAATCTCCTGTTTTAATGATCTCGATATTAAACCTCCTGAGAAGTGAAGCCTATGTGGAAGTGCCTTAAAGCTGCATTCTCTCTCCTGACCACCAGGGGGCGACTCCTCTGGTTGTATAGAAGTCAAAGCTTCATGTGTTAAAGCTGCATTCTCTCTCCTGACCACCAGGGGGCGACTCCTCTGGTTGTATAGAAGTCAAAGCTTCATGTGTTAAAGCTGCATTCTCTCTCCTGACCACCAGGGGGCGACTCCTCTGGTTGTATAGAAGTCTATATAAAATGACTCTACTTCTCTCTTGATTTATTCCCTCAGTAAACATTGTAAACATGAGTTTATGTCTCAATCTCTAGTTTCAAGTCTTCTTCAATACAGCATGATGTTCATTTAGTAAATTATGGTCATTTAGAGTCAAACAGACCATAAAGAGGGGATGCTTTAGGGCGGGGCTACAGGGTGATTGACAGGTCGACTCCTCCTCAGTCCAGATATGGTCACTTCCTGTTCACAGGAGGAATGTCCTCCGGGGGAACGTCACATTGACGACGTCCTCTTCTTACAAACTGTTAAATCAGAATGTCTCAGAACAAACAGGTTTTCTCTTTCATCATAAGACATTTTGTTCAACAGAGCATGAGTCCAATGTATTTATGCTTTTGGTTTTATTTATTTAAGAGATTTTTTTTCAAATTCCAATTCCAATGTATGAATATTTCTGAAGAATTTAATTATATCATCATTTTACCAGATGCACAAAAAGGACATATATATATCCAACAACAATATACAACAACCAAGAGGACCCATGTACAGTACGCGCCCTCCATCTTGACCCTGACATACCCGAGACCCCCGAGACCCCCCAGACACCCGAGACCCCCCAGACCCCCTCCACAGGGTGGAAGCTGAAAAAGGCCCCGAGCTGAAGTTTCTTCCACAGCCTTCAGAGCGAGTAGCATCAACAGCTCAGACGTCTCGGTATCAAACTCGTCGACCTGCCGCTCCCCGTCTCTCAGAGCATTTTAATATCGTTTACACAGATATGCAGGAAATGAGAATTCTGTGCTCCGAAAGCTCTAACTGTAGATGCGTTATGCAGCGGTATGTGAGCGGAGGCCTTCCTGCCTCCTCCTTATTCTGGGATCGACTATGAACTCTTTCATTTCTCCTGCAGACATAAATCAGAGGAGGTTTATGCCCGTTGGTCCGTCTGTCTGTGTCTCACTTGTTTTCAGGAGGAGAGGAGGAGAGGAGAGCGTCAAGGAAAAGTTGAGCCAACTCTGAGCCAGACGTTAATAATTGAGGAGAGGAGAGAATGGCTCCTGCAATATTCATATGTCATATTGACTCGACAGCCACTCGCCCTGCACACAGTCCTCATGAAGCCTCAGACGACTGAGGATGCAACACAGCCTCCTCCTGCAGCCTCCTCCTCCTCCTGCAGCCTCCTCCTCCTCCTGCAGCCTCCTCCTCCTCCTGCAGCCTCCTCCACCTCCTGCAGGCTCCTCCTCCTCCTGCAGCCTCCTCCTCCACCTCCCGCAGCCTCCTCCTCCTCCTCCTCCTGCAGCCTCCTCCTCCTCCTCCTCCTGCAGCCTCCTCCTCCACCTCCCGCAGCCTCCTCCTCCTCCTCCTCCTCCTGCAGCCTTCTCCTCCACCTTCTGCAGCCTCCTCCACCTTCTGCAGCCTCCTCCTCCCTACATCTGTATATGTATCCCCCCCACCCCCCCTCATATGCCACCTCCTCTTTCCTCCACTCTCCCTCACTCTGCCACCTCCTCTCCCCCTTCTCCTTCCCTCAGCCACTTCTTTTCATCCCCTTCTCATCCGCTGCCATCTCTCAGAAGACTACGGCAAGCCCAAGGGCCAAATTCAATTATAGACCAAATTAAAGGGGATGCTTCTCAACTCCCTCCACAGACCAGAGGAACACACGCATGCACCAGACACGCCGAAGGGTCTCACACACACACACACACACACACACACACACACACACACACACACACACACACACACACACACACACACACACACACACACACACACACACACACGATTGCGTCCTGGAGTTGGGCGTTACATCACTGACGGAGCTTTCCCTGTCGCTCACAAAAGAAACTGCACTTTCCGCCTCTCCATGCCCCAGACGCGGTCTTCAATTAGCCATGCTAATGCTAATGCTAACGTAGCTGTGAATAAGTAGCCAGCCGCCTGACCGGCCCAAATCTGGGAGGAATATCTGATGAATGAGACAGTCGAGCGGGGAGAAGCATCGTTAGTATTTCAGCCTCAGCCGTAAAATATCAAACCCTCAGAAAGAGTCGGAGTGCTTCTGGGGTCAACCAATTATGGAGCGCTGCAGGCCACACTGCTGCCCCTCAGCGTGATGAGATCTAAACCCACCAGAGAGCAGCCGGTCCACTTGTTCTCTCGTACAGAGAACACATTAAAGAGCTCAGAATGAAATAAAAAATACCTTTTTCCTGTTGTGAAGTCAACGTCTGCTGCTCCTAGCGGGAGAAACAGAGGGAGAGCTGGAGGAAGGATGTGATGGGGGAGGGATGTGATGGGGGAGAGCTGGAGGAAGGGGGGAGGGATGTGATGGGGGAGAGCTGGAGGAAGGGGGGAGGGATGTGATGGGGGAGAGCTGGAGGAAGGGGGGAGGGATGTGATGGGGGAGGGCGATGTGATGGGGGAGGGATGTGATGGGGGGAGGGATGTGATGGGGGAGGGCGATGTGATGGGGAGGGATGTGATGGGGGAGGGATGTGATGGGGGAGGGATGTGATGGGGGGAGGGCGATGAGATGGGGGAGATCTGGAGGAAGGGGGGAGCGATGTGATGGGGGAGGGATGTGATGGGGGAGAGGGCTGTGATGGGGGGGAGAGGGATGTAATGGGGGGGAGAGGGATGTGATGGGGGGAGAGGGATGTGATGGGGAGAGGGATGTGATGGGGGGAGAGGTATGTAAAGGGGGGAGAGGGATGTGATGGGGGGAGAGGGATGTAAAGGGGGGAGAGGGATGTGAAGGGGGGAGGGTCCCCTGTATCCCCCAAACAGCCTCAGGCTGGAAGCGAGTGCGGGTGTAGAATAATACGAATAATTAAAGCTGTAAGGAGCGATGTACAGGGCCCCGCCCCTTTGCCGCGTCGGGGGGCTGGCGGGATGTCGGGGGGCCGGCGGGATGTCGGGGGGCTGGCGGGATGCCGGCTGTGACCATCGGACAACACGACAACATGAGCAGTTCATGTAAAACTCAAAATGGCCGGCCTCTGATACGGCCTGGAGCGTGGTCCCAAGAGACGTATCTCAGTTTACATGTGGTACATACGCCTACAAGAATCGCAACCAGCGTTTAGGAGAATTTGGAAATAATGTGTTTTTCACAAAATTCAAAATGGTGGAAAATCTAAGAAGGCGGAGCTTAATGTTACCACGTAACTTTTCGTAGAGCAGAGGGAACCGGACATGTGTGTCGCATTTCAAGTCAATTGGTGATTGGGGGCGAATGTCATTGGCTTTCAAAAGGAAAAGAATTCTAGGGGGCGCTATAGAGACATTTCTTTCTACCCAAACGCGAGACCCCTAAAATATTAAATTTTTCACCAGTCCTGATATGCATGTCAACTTTGGCAACTTTTCAGATATGATAAAGCCCCCAAAAAGGCAGTTAGATTGCAGAATAATAATAATAGGAATAATAATAATAGACATTCCAGTTTCAATAGGGTCCTCTCAGACCGACTTCGCCAGTGCTCGGACCCTAATAATAATAATAATAATAATAATAATAATAATAATAATAATAATAACAATGCTGTTGTGAAAACTACAGAAACTATTCTGGTGATTTGCATGTTTTCACTCTTTAACAAGCAGAGCGATGTCGTGACCTCGGGGCAAATACAATCCACTCAAAACACATAATAACATTTGTAAAAATGCAGAAATTGAAAATGAGACCGCAGCGGAACATTCCTGAAAACCTGACTTTTTAATAATGCACGATTCTTTTTGTTTGTTTTTAATGAAACAGGAAGGAAAATAAAAAAAACTGTAAAAATTAATGTGGCTGCAAGTAAACATGTAAACATTTAACATGTTGTTCATCATGAGCAAGAAATACGACAACAAGATTAAATGTTTACAACTCCTGGGGGGCTGCGGCGGGATGACCTTGGTGTTAACAAAGGGGGGGGGGAGAGGAGAGGAGGGGGGGAGAAGAGGAGGGGAGGGGGGGGGAGAGGTGAGGTGGGTGGCAGGTGTTTAAAGTACGTCACCTCTGCTCCCCTGAGGACAAAGTAATAATAATTCTCCACCGAGCTGAACAGATAACGCCTGAGGGTTAAACAATACATGGGACAACAAACGATTCTCACACACACACACACACACACACACACACACACACACACACACACACACACACACACACACACACACACACACACACCACTGAACCAGGCTGAACACTCTGCACCAACACCCAGTTCATCACACACAATATCAATTTGTGGAGCGCAGTAATAAATATGTAAATAACCCCACCATGTGTGTGTGTGTGTGTGTGTGTGTGTGGTAAGCATGCATGTCATCCTGTGTTGAGACGACACACACAACAATGCACAAGTTCACAGACAGAGAAACCTCTCCATGACAGGAAGTGTGTCCAGATGGAGCCACAAATACAAATGGATCAATTGGAGAGCAGCGCATCCCCCAACCCCGACACACACACACACACACACACACACACACACACACACACACACACACACACACACACACACACACACACACACACACACACACACACACACACACCATGACAGTGACAGTGGGATGGAGAGCGGATGTCTGTCATTGTCCTGTAAGGGGATATCGGAGCTGATGTTGGCGACTTATCCACACTCTTCATAATCCATTGTGTGTGTGTGTGTGTGTGTGTGTGTGTGTGTGTGTGTGTGTGTGTGTGTGTGTGTGTGTGTGTGTGTGTGTAGCCGACCAGGCCTGGTGTTGTTGATAAGAGCTGAGAGCTTAGTCCTCAGTCACAGGGACACACTCGGAGCATTAATGAGCCCACAGCACAGAGACGCTCAGCCAAAAGGTCTTTATCACTATAGGAGCCTCTCTGTGTGTGTGTGTGTGTGTGTGTGTGTGTGTGTGTGTGTGTGTGTGTGTGTGTGTGTGTGTGTGTGTGTGTGTGTGTGCGTGTGCCCTCTGAACCCTGTGAGCATGCTTTCTTTAAACAGCGCTGCGTGACGAGCTGTAACACGTCGTCACCGTCCTTCAACAGAAGGTCACAACTGTAACAGATACTGTAAAACATCACACGAGCTCCATTCTGTGAAACTCTGACTGCTGATCAGTTTTAATAGAGGCTCTAATGTAAATAATACAAAGTACAATAACATGTAGAGCCGAACCCGTTTCCATAGAGATGCAGCACTCAGTTTATACTGAAATCATTTTACTCATGACCCGAAACCACTTGGTGTTCAGAGGGTGTGTGTGTGTGTGTGTATATATATATATGTGTGTGTGTGTGTCTGTATGTGTGTGTATGTGTGTGTGTGTGTGTGTGTGTGTGTATATATATATGTGTGTGTGTGTGTGTCTGTGTGTGTGTGTATGTGTGTGTGTGTGTGTGTGTGTGTGTGTGTGTGTGTGTGTATATATATATATGTGTGTGTGTGTGTCTGTGTGTGTGTGTATGTGTGTGTGTGTGTGTGTGTGTGTGTGTTTTAACGGAGCCACCGAGGCCAAGCAGCAAGCTGATTGAATGATTGTGTTGGTTGTCAACAAGAAGAGAGCGGTGTAAGGCAACGTGGGTTGCCACCACGTATGTGTAAGGCAACGTGGGTTGCCACCACGTCTGTGTAAGGCAACGTGGGTTGCCACCTCGTCTGTGTAAGGCAACGTGGGTTGCCACCTCGTCTGTCTGCAGCAGGTGGTTGTGGGTAACACATAACACAACCAGGACAGCAGTTCCCGTAAACACAGCGAGCACGAGAACAAGCCGGCGGAGGGAACACACTCACCTACGCGTTGCATTGCAGGAAAAACAGTTGTCAACTCACAACTTTTTGATGAACGGCTTCTTCTTCTGACTCGTGGTGTTTCAGGAGCGTCGCCTTCATCTGCAACAAAGAAAAGGTGAGAAGCAGAAAGAGGAACGATGAGGCGTGAGCGGCGGATCTTTGTGTATCATTTCTACTTTTTGAATCATCAAATGGAATCAACAAATCAAACAAGCAGCTTGAGAGGAAAGAGGAAAGAGGGAAGAGGAAAGAGGAAAGAGGGAAGAGGGAAGAGGAAAGAGGGCCGGGCGGAGCGAGAACGGAGAGCGGGTCTGAGGTGCTCCAGGTTCAGGACTGAGCATCAAGGATTCATGGGCTCTAAGTGGTGCTGGTCTGAGACTACAGGAGGGGGGGTGGGTCAGCCGGGGGGAACCACTGAGGAGTACCGGTCTGACAGTGGGGGGGTTTAACAGTACACACACATAGTTGGGGGGGGGGGCAAGCGAATGCAGCATGTTAGTAACTGTAATGAGTTACTTCTGAGTTCATTTTCCATGAGATTACTTTTCTTTTTTCTCATCAAAAATAGAATCTAAAGGCAAAATACAGCTGAGATCAGCTGAGATGTGATCAGCTGTGATCAGCTGTGATCAGCTGTGATGTGATCAGCTGAGATCAGATGTGATCAGCTGTGATGTGATCAGCTGTGATCAGCTGTGATGTGATCAGCAGGCTGCCAGTGGCCGGCCGGCTGGCTGGCTGGTCCTTGCAGACGTCATATTTTTGTACAATTCAAATGAATGTATTGTTTCAGCCTCAGAGGACGTCTTCTGTCCCGGGACTTCTCAGGTCAGGAGACACCTCATATTACAGAATGCAACGAGTATAAATGAACATTTAAAACATATTTATACTATTAAGTAAACATATGAATTAAGATATTTGAAGAATGAAATTATAACAGCAGGAGAAGCTTCTGGAGGAAACCGGCTCTTAAACTAAAAGACAACAACGAATCCGTTGACGGAGGTTCCTTCCTGTCTGACCTCAGAACCAGATCACACAGTCTGTACGTACGTGTACACACACACACACACACACACACACACACACACACACACACACACACACACACACACACACACACACACACACACACACACACACACACACACACACACACACACACACACACACACACACACACACACACGTTATTACAGCTGCAGTGTAGCTTATTACCCGGCCTCAGCGCCACTCAATTATTCAGCCCGAGTCCACGGGGATGGGGGGTGTGTGTGTGTGTGTGGGGGGAGGTGTGTGGGGGGGGTGGGGGGGTGTGTGTGTGTGCTACTTACAACCCGCCTAACTAGGCCAAAGAGACAGAAACTAAAGTGTGACACACAGACGCACCACAGCATCACCAGGAAGTCCGTGGAAACTGGGAACTCCGAGCACCGATAACACAGGGTTTAGAGCCGATTTAGCAACTCAAAGTGTGTGTGTGTGTGTGTGTGTGTGTGTGTGTGTGTGTGTGTGTGTGATGGTACAGTCACAGGAGGCCTAGCATATTGGCTGGTGGGACAATTAACAGGCTAAATCTCTGCATGGCCTAATTCTGGCTTCACCATTTTCAGTGTCTGTCATCAGTTCATACGTTATTTTTTATTAAACGTCCTCATCGCTGTGAAAACCATTTCCTTTGATAAACATTCCTGTAGATCCCTCTTATTAGAAATGAAACGGGCACATCCCCAGTCACATGTGTGGAACGCCACAGAGGACAACACAACCTTGCTCGATCCCCAGAAGTTTATTAAATGCTTTCATAAAGAAATACAGACGGAGGAGGCGGCAGAGGGTGGAGGGAGGGAGGGTGGAGGGAGCAGATCTTATTTTAGAGGGAGATTAAGCGGAGCGGGGTTGGAATAGAAGCCCTGACCGACCGAGCCGAGATCTGGGGACTTATTAAAGACTCTTATTAAAAGTTAAGGAAGGTCCTAAGAACCTTACAATAGGAGAGACGGGTGGTGGAGAAAGGATCGAGTTTAAGCCACACACACACACACACACACACACACACACACACACACACACACACACACACACACACACACACACACACACACACACACCTAAATATAGAGTTCTTCGTTCGCCCCTCATGTTGCTTCGCTCGTGCAGCGTCACGCCGGTCGGCTGCAGGCGGGTTGGGTTCGGTGTAATCCTGCGTGTCTGCAGCCTCTTCCCCAACATGCACACATGCAGGGTTTCTTTTTCTTTTTAAACACGGGGAAAACCCTCCAGGAAAAGGTGATGCACTACTTCATGGCCGGTAGACGAGTGGTGAGTCACGTAGCTGTAAACGGTGAAGACGTTCAGGTGGCTGCTCCTTTTTTAAATATCTGCTACTTTCAAACTGTAAAGAATAACAACGACCACTTTGATTGTGTTTGAGTCATCTGTGGTAGATCTGTAGTAGATCTGTGGTAGATCTGTGGTAGATCTGTAGTAGATCTGTGGTAGATCTGTAGTAGATCTGTGGTAGATCTGTAGTAGATCTGTAGTAGATCTGTGGTAGATCTGTGGTAGATCTGTAGTAGATCTGTAGTAGATCTGTGGTAGAGCTGTGGTAGATCTGTAGTAGATCTGTGGTAGATCTGTGGTAGAGCTGTAGTAGATCTGTAGTAGATCTGTGGTAGATCTGTGGTAGAGCTTTAGTAGATCTGTAGTAGATCTGTGGTAGATCTGTGGTAGATCTGTAGTAGATCTGTGGTAGATCTGTGGTAGATCTGTAGTAGATCTGTGGTAGAGCTGTGGTAGATCTGTAGTAGATCTGTAGTAGATCTGTGGTAGATCTGTAGTAGATCTGTGGTAGAGCTTTAGTAGATCTGTAGTAGATCTGTGGTAGATCTGTGGTAGATCTGTGGTAGATCTGTAGTAGATCTGTGGTAGAGCTGTGGTAGATCTGTAGTAGATCTGTAGTAGATCTGTGGTAGATCTGTAGTAGATCTGTGGTAGATCTTTAGTAGATCTGTAGTAGATCTGTGGTAGATCTGTGGTAGATCTGTGGTAGATCTGTAGTAGATCTGTGGTAGAGCTGTGGTAGATCTGTAGTAGATCTGTAGTAGATCTGTGGTAGAGCTGTAGTAGATCTGTAGTAGATCTGTAGTAGATCTGTAGTAGATCTGTGGTAGATCTGTGGTAGATCTGTAGTAGATCTGTAGTAGATCTGTGGTAGATCTGTGGTAGATCTGTAGTAGATCTCTGAATTAAAGGCTCATTGTGACCAAACCTGAGCCGCTGATCGATGGCGTACACAGACGGTTTAGAGTTTCATCTCCTTCCTGTGGAGACGGAATGAAGCGAGTCTGACGGCTCTGAGGAGAACATATTAAATGTATGTTTTGCACGTTAATAAATTGACATAATTGCCAAATTTCCTGTTGAGTTTATTTACTATGCATTCACTTCAACAGGCATGAAGCCGAGAGCCAGAGGTCGCTGGTCCAGTTGGAAGTGGCTCCAGAGCAGCTGAACCACCTGCTCATCGATCCGTCACAAGATGAGGCTCGCTGGAGCTCAACACCTGACGCCAGAGGGGGTGTTTACCTCTCTGGAACCCCGGGGGGGCAGATCGAAACCACAACATGTCTATCTGTGAGAGACGACATTAAGAAAGTACATCGTATATCCATTTTCCTTCCCTGGTTTTCTCTCTCTCTCTCTCTCTCTCTCTCTCTCTCTCTCTCTCTCTCTCTCTCTCTCTCTCTCTCTCTCTCTCTCTCTCTCTCTCTCTCTCTCTCTCTCTCTCTCTCTCTCTCTCTCTCTCTCGACTTCCCATCATCGGCGCTTTGTCCTTCAAACCCGAGCCGATATTAAGCATAATGGTAACCATGACAACGAGACAGTGAACAGACAGCACTGCTTACACTGAGAGAGGGAGGGAGGGAGAGATGGATGAAGGAAGGGAGAGATGGAGGAAGGGATGGAGCGAGGGAGGCAGGGAGGGAGGGAGGGAGGGAGGAAGGGATGGAGGCAGGGAGGGAGGGAATGCAGATTTCTGAGAGGCCCCGCGGAAGGGGAGGTGAACTTAGAAGATATGTGGGAGAAGAGAAATAAGAATTCTCAACCCTAGTTGTTACAAGGTTCAGGTGTTGGCACCAGTCTGTTTGAACCCTCCGCTCGCAGCATGCGGTGGCTGGCATTTAGGTTTCCCCCGGCGGTAAGCCGGAATTATAATGTCACATTTAAAAACAAACGTCACAGAAACAAACGTACGAGGATTAATGTGAAATTATTGTGATTTATTCCGGGCCTAATCCCTCATAATATCCCTGGTAAGTAGCTGTAAGCAGGCAGGCACATACATCAGTCTCCCAAACACACTCACGTGTACAAGTCCTCTTTTCCCTGAGTAACTGAAGTATTACACATGAAAACACGCTGTTACATACAAGTACAAAAGTATTAACATCCAAATATAAAAAGTACTTTTAATACGGAATGGTTCATTTCAGAATGACATTATTTATTACTGAACTTTAATAAGTGATGTATGCATCACTTTAATGTAAAAGTAGAGCTAAAAATACTTCAGGGTATTTTACCTTTGCTGTAATAATGTGACATCACTTATTAGTTTATCTATATTTTGAATTAATAATACAAATCTGCAAAGAAACTTAAGCTTCCAGATGAATGTAGTGCAGCAAAAAAAGTCCAACAAGTTAGTGTAGTAGTATAGAGGAGCATCAAATGGAAATACTCAAGTAAAATATAAATTATACTTCCACCACCAACAAGGAACCATTACTGCCTTGCTCAGACGGTTTAACCTCATAAAACGATCATTTACAGCATGTTTAGCCAAATAAACCATAATTTATAGCAAATTAATTTGCACTTGTAGCATATTTTAGGTCAAACAATAAGGTGAACCACTTTTTAGCTAAATTTGCTGAAGAAACCACAATCTATAGCATATTTTAGTCAAGATATATTTAACTTGTAGTATGTTTTAGGTGAAACAATGTGTAACGTTATCATTTTTTAGCCTAATAAATAATAATTTATAGCATATTGTAACCAAATAAATTTGAATTTACAGTAAGTTTTAGCCAAATAACTTAAAGTTAACTAGCAGCATGTTTAAGCTAACTTAGGTTAGCATTAAGGTGAACTGACTCGGACTGCGTTAGCCGCTATTGGCTGACGCGGACTGCGTTAGCTAGCGTTGGCCTGACTCGGACCGCGTTAGCTAGCGTTGGCCTGACTCGGACCGCGTTAGCTAGCGTTGGCCTGACTCGGACCGCGTTAGCTAGCGTTGGCCTGACTCGGACTGCGTTAGCTAGCGTTGGCCTGACTCGGACTGCGTTAGCTAGCGTTGGCCTGACCCGGACAGCGTTAGCTAGCCTTGGCCTGACTCGGACCTTTCCGGCGTGATGCACTTTCCAGTCTTTTCGCCGGCATTTTCTTCGGCGATCGCCATCAAAGTGTCAGTAGTATTAATTTATACATATCAAAGAATCTATGTGTCAACTTTCATGAATATATATGGATGTTTACGCGTCTAAATACTCTGGGAAAGTGACTTTGATGAGAAAGCAGTAAGAACGCTCGGGCGACGCTCTTTCCTCTGAAAAGTATCTCTGTATTGCAGTTTGGAGTTGTTGAAGCGTGATATCTTATTGTGATGGACAGAACTACGGTCCCGGATGTTGGTGACCCTGGAACAAGTTAATATCCCCTAAAACCAGTGTTTACTACGAGGATATAGCAAAGTTAGTCCTACGCAGGCCAAGAGCGGCGCACGGCTAATTCACCGGTGTTAGCTTCCTTTTACCGGCTCTAGTAAAAGCAAAGCTAACTAACAATTAAAACGATATTTAGCTCAAAAGGTAAGAAGTTAAAGTTTAGTTTAACACCATTAAATCAGCTGAAAACGTTATACGTACATTTTTATTAATATTTTAAGTGGAATTGTATTGGAACGTTAGCTAAAAACTGTCCGGATCGGGACACAATTCTGTTAGAAAACTTGCTAACGGCAGTTTGCACGATCTAATTAATTTGAACTTAAAGGATGTTTCAACATGTTTAATAAACTACAAACATACTCGTCATAATACATGAAGCATTTTGTCTCGATAATGTGAAAGTCTTTTAAAGCACAAAACTCACCTGTGGCTGGTTTATTCTAGTAACGGGGTTCTGCCTCAAACTGGTTGTGAAGCTGTGTGTTCATTGTTGCTTCTTTGAGTTCAAAGTGGAAAAATGTTCATGCAATTTGTCGTTTAACTCCTGACACGACGATGGTGTGAATCCTTCAGGAGCCTCAACAGACCGGTGACCTCTCAGGTGTGGGTTGTTGTCCTGATTGGACTGTGGGCTCATGCAGACTCTCCCATGTCAGGTAAATAAATAAATAAATAAAGAATATATATAAAAAAACATGTTTTTTAGCAGAAAGGAATATAATGTTATTGTGGGACACCTTACAGCCGACCTTTATCATTAACATGGACAGCAAGCTTTATATAAATCTTTATAATTTGCACATGATAAACCATGAAAATACCTTCATCTCTCTGGGTACATTGAGTTAGAAACCCATGAAACCTGCCAAATAATCTGAAGATTGTTCTTTGAACTCAAACACTGAAATTTATATATTTATATAAATATATATATATATAAATAAATATATATTTATATAAATATATCTTTATATAAATATAGATTTATATCAATATATATAAATAAACATGTATGAATAAACATATATATATATATAAACATATATTTATATAAATATATATAAATAAACATATATAAATATATAAACATATATATAAATGAATATATATATAAATATATATTTATATAAATATAAATAAATAATATATATATAAATATAAATAAATATTATATACATAAATAAATATAATATACATAAATAAATATAATATACATAAATAAATATATATATATATATATAAAGATTTAGCATCCCTGTCGCTAAGACTCATGGCTGCTAGCCAGCCTGTACGATTTGGTCTATTTCTGTGGTGACAAAGTTGATAAATGCATCCACGAACAAATGTATTTCGTGGCAGTTAACAGAAAACAGTGGCTAATCTCAACCTGAGCTCAGTTGTATAGAACGTTTAGTGGGAACGTGACACACTGCACAACACAAGTTTCACACACAATTCTTTACATAATGTTAAAATACAAATGTATTAAATGTGGAATCCTGACCTCACACGCGTTTAAACTTTCATTTTTCAGTGTCAATTTAATATTTTATTGTTATGAACCATCTTTTATCTGGCGTTTGTCGGCATCTGTCTTAAAGTAAACTGTACTGTTGCACGCTGTTCATTTTCCCCCATAAAAAATAAAAAAACAGCTTCTTCAGCATCTTAATTTGCTCAGCCTGATGTATGCGCTCGAACACCGAAAGCTACCGGTGTCAAAGCAGCTGAGGAAGACTGATTCAAACCATTTCATCTCATCTCATTTACACATCCTCTGGTCCCCGACCCCCCCCGACCCCCCCATACCGACCCCCCCACCACCACCACCACCCACTCTGCAATCTTCCTTCTCCCTTTCCCTTCATTAGATCGCACCCTTCTCCTCACAGTGACGGAGAAGAACGCTGGTTATTCAAATTCAAATCAACACTGACAGAGGAGCAGATCTAGGTAGAGAGAGAGAGAGACACAGAGAGAGAGACACAGAGAGAGAGAGAGAGAGAGAGAGAGAGAGAGAGAGAGAGAGAAAGAGAGAGAGAGAGAGAGAGAGAGAGAGAGAGAGAGAGAGAGAGAAACAGAGAGAAAGAGAGAGAGAGAGAAACAGAGAGAAAGAGAGAGAGAGAGAGAGAAACAGAGAGAGAGAGAGAGAGAGAGAGAGAGAGAGAGAGAGAGAGAGAGAGAGACAGAGAGCTTGTACCTGACGTTGTTAGTATTAATGTGATTCCACTGTGAGAGTCGGGATCGATGCAGTCAGATGAGGGACTGTGTTAACATCCTAATCTCTAATAGCATCAGAGCAGCCAGACTATAAAAACCTCTACCAGCTCAACCATACACACACACACACACACACACACACACACACACACACACACACAGAGAGGATAAGAGGAGACGGAGACAGGAGGAGCCATTAGAGGACGACCTGCATTGTGTTGGAGGAGAATCCCCCGATGGCCCGATGACCTCGTCACACAACGGGCTGCAGACGTCCAGGGAAAGATCAGATATATAAATCATTTGAAACTAGAAGGTGGAGATCGATTCTAGTTAATTGTTGAGCCCTCTGAGATGAGAAGTTTAAGCTTTACCGAGTGAAGCGTACGGCCCTGTGCGACCAATTAGCTCACACCAGCTCACGTGTGGGGACTTGGTGCCATCTAGTGGTGGAGTGGAAGATTGCAATCAGCTGAATACTCCCAGCCCTTAAGGGAGCGTAACAACGTGAAGGCTCCCTCTAGAGCCAGGGTTTGGTTTGTCCGTTCAGGGCTACCGTAGACTCATGCGGACAATGTGAAGAGGACCCGCCCCCCTCTCTCCCCCCCCCATCCCCCCTCCACTTTTATCAGCTTTTTAAGCCAGAGATATTCTTACTTTTAACGTTTATGCGTTCCCGTGATGGCTTTGTGCGTATGCCTTGTCCATGTGGAGCGCCGTGCTCGTCCTGCAGGACGCTCACGAGCGGTCGGAGCAGCGTAGGGGGCCATAACGCCAAAAGGTCACGGGCCATAAGGTCACGGGTCAAAAGGTCACAGGCCACATAGACAGGCTGTCTACGAGGGTGATGTCAGAACTGATCATATAATAACCCCCTGGAGTGTTGACATCATCTCAGGTGGAATCCTACAGAACCCACCATTTAAGATTGGTGCAGATATAAATCTGAAAATATCCATTTGATTGGCTGGAATATTTCAGGAAGGGATCCAAAAGATTTTCGCTGCACAACACCTGAGAAGCCCGGCTCCTCCACGGAGAGGTCAAAGGTCATTCAGGTCAGAAACATGGCGGCGTGAGCCAAGAGCAGAAATACCTTTTCATCAACTCTGACTTCACGATGCTTTTCCCTTCAGTCGACGTGAGTCTCCTCCCGTCTCGTTAAAGGGTGAACGTTACCGAGGATCCTCAAAACATCAACAACAACAACAACAACAACAACATCAACATTCCATCTTCAGAATTCATGGTCATAATGGTTCTTTGAAAAAAAAGTATTTTATTTATTTTTTAATTATTTTTGCTTTGCATGTTTCCCTAAGCAGATGGGACACAGCGAGTAGCAATGTGTTGCAGCAATAGTGAAGTATGTGAAACATCTCTGAGCTTTAGATCCACGACGAAGCACCAGAACCTTCCTGAGCTCCGGGTGCAGCTCGGCTCAGGGGAGAGATCGGCTCAGGAAACAGGAAGTGACAAATCTAAAAACGTTGCTCCTGGCGGGAAAAAAGTCATTTGCAAGTTTGCAACAAAATAAAAGAAGATTTCCAGGTTACGTTTGGACTAAAGGTTCTGAATGATGGACTAAAGGTTCTGAATGATAGACTAATGGTTCTGAATGATAGACTAAAGGTTCTGAATGATGGACTAAAGGTTCTGAATGATAGACTAAAGGTTCTGAATGATGGACTAAAGGTTCTGAATGATGGACTAAAGGTTCTGAATGATGGACTAATGGTTCTGAATGATGGACTAAAGGTTCTGAATGATGGACTAATGGTTCCGAATGATGGACTAATGGTTCTGAATGATGGACTAAAGGTTCTGAATGATGGACTAATGGTTCTGAATGATGGACTAATGGTTCTGAATGATGGACTAAAGGTTCTGAATGATGGACTAATGGTTCTGAATGACGGACTAATGGTTCTGAATGACGGACTAAAGGTTCTGAATGATGGACGTTACATCCTGAGGGTTTCCTTTGTGAAAAGCTGTTTGCTAATCAAAGTCGGACAAAAGCAATCTCGGTCTGTCCACGGGCTCCGTTGCCTCCAAACGTTGCCGATCTAATCTCCCTCATTAGCAGGCCTCTGGAGCGCTCCCGTCTCAGACTGCAGACTCAACCTCCGAGACCGGCGAGCGTGCACGTGTGAGAGCGTGCACGTGTGAGGCGGCGTCTTTAATTACCCAGGTAACGCCACCAGATGCTCCATCACTCCGGCAATGGCAGTGATTAAAAGCAGTAAAATATTCATTTCAATCAGACACCCACATGCCACATGTATAATTAATGCACAGCGGAAGGACACAGCAACTTTTTACACACACACACACACACACACACACACACACACACACACACACAGCCAGCTGCTGCAAAAATGTGTGCGTGTGTGTGTGTGTGCGCGTCTGTGTGTGCGCGTCTGTATATCCGGGAACTGGAGCCGTGGATGAGCCACTTGGAGCGGCGCTCCACGGGGAGGTCGGAGGGCAGCCAGACTGCATTCTGGGACGTTGCTCAGCCTCCTACACAGCAGACGTGTTGTGTTGCTCTCTCACCGCCCGACGCTCTCCGGGAGCTGCTGGAGGAAACATCGTCTGGAGTTCAGCATGTTATTCAGCGCTCCTCCTCCTCCTCCTCCTCCTCCTCTCGTGAGCTGAAGAATCCACGAGCCGAGCCTCGAGGTGAAGCCGAGAGGAGATGCCACACAGGAGGACTTTCCCTTAAAATATGGAGAAAACAAATGTGTGATTTAAATGATAATAACAACAAAAAGATGTTCTCTCTTCACAACCCTGACATGAATCTGTTCTCCTGTTCTCCCGCGGCTCCTCTTCGTCTGCCGCCGACTGACGGCTCTTTGTTTCCCTTGATTAAGCCCTCTGTCCCGGGACTGTTTAGACTCCAGCAGCAATTACTCAGTGTGTGTGTGTGTGTGAGTGAGTGAGAGTGTGTATGTGAGTGAGTGAGTGAGTGAGAGAGAGAGAGAGTGTGTGTGTGTGTGAGTGAGTGAGTGAGTGAGTGTGTGTGTGTGTGTGTGAGTGAGTGAGAGAGTGTGTGTGTGTGTGAGAGAGTGAGTCCGGTCCAGGCTCGGGGGGGGGGTGCAACAGTTGGTCTGCGTTACAGAAGACTGAGATCATGAGATTACTGAGGCCTCGGTTTAATCCGGACCAGACTGAACCTCTGTGATCAGCTGAGGGGTCTCACACACACACACACACACACACACACACACACACACACACACACACACACACGGTTTCCTCAGTTCTGCTGCTGATGAATCTTTTGAAACTTTGATAACAAGCCAAAATATGTGAAAAAAGAAAAAGAAAAAACAGAAATCTCATTTTCTTCTGAGGTTTTTATTATTATATTTTTTGCTTGCTACTTGCAAGCGGAGCACGTTCCCGCTGAGTTATTGATATGCAAAATACCCATATTCCCCATAAGCGTTTCTCACTGCACGTTTGTGTGTGAACCCCAATCAGCAGCCACTTACTGCAACGTAGACCCAGACTAACACGGACCCCCTTCCAGCAGATAGACCAGCCCCACGCCGACACCTCCACCCGCAACCCAACACACACACACACACACACATTACAGCAGAAACACACACACACACACACACACACACACATTACAGCAGAAACACACACACACACACACACACACGCACCTGTGTGACTGCTCCCGCAGGCTGTTGTTGTAAATAAAGATGTTTTCTCAGTCAACTCGTCTTGTTAAAAAATATTTTACAAAACCTCATTGAAGACGTCTCAAAGCTCGACGGAGGATATTCAGCATTCCTGCGCAGAACGCTGTTTTTTGAGGGGAGTTTTTTTTTTTACCTGCAAACAACCCAGAATAAATATACACCAATAAGTCCCTCAGGGTAGAGAATGTATAAAGAGCTGTGTGTGTGTGTGTGTGTGTGTGTGTGTGTGTGTGTGTGTGTGTGTGTGTGTGTGTGTGCAGTAGTCATAATAAGAACGTGGATGTCCTCTGTCTCCGACGTGCACACGCAAAGTGCTTACTGTTCCCGTCCGTCGATGAATAATGCCCATATTGATATATTAATATTATATTATGGCTGACTTTTTCCACCAATTTTCTCCAGAGCTACTTCTTCTTTCCACCTCCTCCACCTCCTCCACCTCCATTGTGCTGGCAACCAGAAGGCAGAGGAGGAACCCTGTCGGGTCTCTGAAATGTAATAAATGATGAAAAGGAACTTGAATAGTTGATGATGGTGGCTGACCAGCCTGAGGAAGAGCCCGTCAGCTGGCTCCTCCCCCTCATCAAGCCTGTCAGCTGGCTCCTCCCCCTAATCAAGCCCGTCAGCTGGCTCCTCCCCCTCACCAAGCCCGTCATCTGGCTCCTCCCCCCTCAGCAGGAGCAGCGGCGGCTCCAGGTGAGACTGCTTCTTTAATTTCTTGATCCAGACTTGAGGATGAAGGGAGGGCGGTCTGGGCAAGCAGAGCCGCGGGGGATATGGCGGGGTGTGAGGCCGGGCTGTGGGGCAGGTGGGGCAGGTGGGGGAGGGGGGGGAGGAGCTTGCGGGACCCTTCAGGACCTCCTCTCTCCTGCTGCTTGGCGGTTTCCAGCAACACGCGCACGCTCTTGGAGAAGACGGCACGCGGGTCGGTGGCAGGAAGAGCCGGGCAGGAGCAGCTGTCCCTCAGCGCCAGAGCCTGGAGACAGAGGGAAGAGAACCAGGCTGGAAACAGGCTGGAAACAGGCTGGAAACAGGCTGGAAACAGGCTGGAAACAGGCTGGAAACAGGCTGGAAACAGGCTGACTGTCATTAGTATTTGGCCATAAACCAAAGGAAAGGATAAACTGAACTTCAGATCCGATGATGGTGCGAGAGGACAAAGTCCGTAGGCTTCATCCTCTGGGGAACATGAATACCTGCATGAAACGTAATCTCAAGCTCCTGTGGACAGACCACCAGCCAGACCATCAGCCAGACCACCAGCCAGACCATCAGCCAGACCACCAGCCAGACCACCAGCCAGACCACCAGCCAGACCACCAGCCAGACCATCCCGTCCTCGAGGCTCAGAGAGGACGACCTGTCTTCTCTAAATCAACCCCATACAGGTGGATAAGCACAGCTGGTAGGAACTAACTACAAGCCCTTACCAGTCACACACACACACACACAGCTGAATCCCCAAAACAACAGTCTTCAGCACTTTACTGCCTGCGGCTGCAGCCTCGACAACGACTGCTCCTAGAGGTCAATCTACCATACGGGGATGTGACACACACACACACACACACACACACACACACACACACACACACACACACACACACACACACACACACACACACACAGGTTTACCCATCTGTTCCTCTTCCTGCTCGGAGCGTCTGACGGTTCTCACCGTCCAGCTCTCTGAAGGTCAGACTGAAGGTCAGACTCATGCTCGTTCTCTCCCTCAGACACAAACAATGACGGAGGAACGCCGGCGCCTTGCACAGAACACGGCGTGGTGAACGCCCACAGCGTGGGAACCCTCGGGACCTCGCTACCGTACGCGACTGCTTCTCTTTCAGGTCTCAAGCCTCGGAGACGTTTATAAAACAGGCCCACGCGAGGAGAACACGAAGAGAAACAACTGGTTTCCTGTCTTCCTGAAACCTTGCATTTTTTTGCTCCCCTCCTCTCCTCTTCCTCTCCTCTTCCTCTCCTCCTCCTCTCCTCCTCCTCCTCCTCCTCTCCTCTTCCTCTCCTCTTCCTCTCCTCTTCCTCTCCTCATGTCTGCAGGAGGATCCTCGTCTCTCCAGACGATTCATTAGTTACATGAAGACTTTCAGCTCCTGAAGCTTAACGGCTTCTTCTAACAGCAGATGGAGGAAAACTCTGATCAGAGTCTTCAGGACCAGCAGCAACGTTCACTTATGTACCTGTGTGTGTGTGTGTGTGTGTGTGTGTGTGTGTGTGTGTGCCTGTACATGTGTGTACCTGTACCTGTGTGTGTGTGTACCTGTGTGTGTACCTGTGGCATGATGCGGTCCAGGTGAGTGAACCTGTTCTTGTGAGACGGGTGTGTGGACATCCACTCGGGGAAGGAGGGTTCTCCTGTCATCTGGTCTCTCATCTCCATCTGCTGCCAGAACACTGGTCCTGCTCGCACATCTGCACACGCCTGGAGACACACACACACACACACACACACACACACACACACACACACACACACACACACACACACACACACACACACACACTCTTGTTGAGAGATGAAAATCCTTCCTTACAAATCATCTGAGCTCAGTTTAGTTTGACAGCAGCGCCCCCTAGTGGCCTGCAGACAGCAAGGTTAGAGTATAATGCTGCAATATTAAAACATTAATAACCTATAGAAGCAAAAAAACTATTCCTTAATCGTGACCCCCCCCCTCCCGCCTCCCCCCCCCCTCCCTCCTCTCTCAATGGTCTTTAGCAGTGTCATGTTGTGTTAAAGGGTAATCAATTTAGTATTGCACTTTCATAAAGTTGGGGAACTGAGAGAACAATGGCCAACTTTTAGTCCCTGCATGATGCAACGTAACAGCATCTTTCATTTCACACCCCGATCGTTGAGCTCGGGCTCTTGCAGCTCGTAGTGCAGACTGAGACAGACGAACACAACCAGTGGGAAAAGGTAAAAAAACAACGGTTTTGGAAACTGAACTTAATGTGCAGAATCAGTGGATTGTTCCTCTCATTAATAACAATCGGAGACGATGATACCTTCGCAGCCAGCTGCAGTCCGACTAGATCGGCCTCGTTCTCCAGTTTCCTGCTGAAGGGACGGCTGAACATCAACTGAGGGAGGAAACAAGGTCACACACACTTCATACACATTCCCCTTTTTGTTTGTTGGACATTGCGGAGGAGACATTGTGGAGGAGACATGTGAGGAGACATTGTGGAGGAGACATGTGAGGAGACATTGTGGAGGAGACATTGTGGAGGAGACATGTGAGGAGACATTGTGGAGGAGACATGTGAGGAGACATTATGGAGGAGACATGTAAGGAGACATTGTGGAGGAGACATGTGAGGAGACATTGTGGAGGAGACATGTGAGGAGACATTGTGGAGGAGACATGTGAGGAGACATTGTGGAGGAGACAGAGGACACATTGAGGAGGAGACATTGTGTAGGAGACAGAGGACACATTGAGGAGACATGTGAGGAGACATGTGAGGAGACATTGTGTAGGAGACAGAGGACACATTGAGGAGGAGACATTGTGTAGGAGACAGAGGACACATTGAGGAGGAGACATTGTGTAGGAGACAGAGGACACATTGAGGAGGAGACATTGTGTAGGAGACAGAGGACACATTGAGGAGACATGTGAGGAGACATGTGAGGAGACATTGTGTAGGAGACAGAGGACACATTGAGGAGACATTGTGTAGGAGACAGAGGACACATTGAGGAGACATTGAGGAGACATTGAGGAGACATTGTGTAGGAGACAGAGGACACATGGAGGAGGTCTCACCTGGGACAGCTTGTTCTGGACCCAGTGTCCCAGCAGAGCGAGGCTGTCTTGAGGACACACGGCCCAGATGGCTGTCAGAAGGATCAGAGACAGGAGGTCCACGACATGAGACAGACTGGCCTGTTCTGCCTGGGGGGCAAGGAGGGGGGGGGGCAAGGAGGGGGGAGGACAGAGGAGACAAGGAAGGGATGTAGAAAGTGAGGGTAAGAAAGAGACGGTTCGTGAGCTGCAGCGTATCGATCGTTCTCAGGTTTCACCTACTGGGGAACATCGATGCTCATTCCCTCCATCTAATTAAAATCTCCTTCAAGCATTTCCTCCGAGGACGTTTAAAGTCTTGAAATACCCAAAACTTCATTAGACTCTTTTTTTTTTTAAAGAACAAGACGAATGAGGCTTTTTATTTTGTAGAGTAGAAAAAAAAAAAAACAGCCGTCAGCGGAGAACGAATAGATGAAGCCTCATGGACGAGACGGGGATCAGAGATCAGAGAGTCTCCACCCGGCTGATGCAACCGCACCGCAACGGGGAGGGGGGGGTGAGAGGGGGGGTGAGAGGGGGGGTAGGAGATGTCTGTGTATAATGCACGTCCCTACAGGAGGTCCACATACATATGTATTGGACCACCTTGAGTGGGAGAGACCTGCAGGACCTCCAGCTGGAACTTTTAGAGGCTAAACTTTGTTCAAGAACATCGTTTCTAATGACTCATCTGTTCACTGCAGCACGGAGCGAGAGAGTGTGTGTGTGTGTGTGTGTGTGTGTGTGTGTGTGTGTGTGTGTGTGTGTGTGTGTGTGTGTGTGTGTGTGTGTGTCATTTAAAATAGTTAGACTACTTCTCCAGAGTCTTTGTGTTTTCTCTCCTCACAGGTTTACATGGATCATGGTTCTATCTGGACCCTGGTCCTGGTTCTATCTGGACCCTGGTCCTATCTGGACCCTGGTTCTATCTGGACCCTGGTCCTATCTGGACCCTGGTCCTGGTTCTCTGGACCCTGGTCTGGTTCATCTGGACCCTGGTCCTGGTTCTGGTTCTATCTGGACCCTGGTTCTATCTGGACCCTGGTCCTGGTTCTATCTGGACCCTGGTCCTATCTGGACCTGGTTCTATCTGGACCCTGGTCCTATCTGGACCCTGGTCCTGGTTCTATCTGGACCCTGGTCCTGGTTCTGGTTCTATCTGGACCCTGGTTCTATCTGGACCCTGGTCCTGGTTCTATCTGGACCCTGGTTCTATCTGGACCCTGGTCCTATCTGGACCCTGGTCCTGGTTCTATCTGGACCCTGGTCCTGGTTCTATCTGGATGCTACTACTCTCATCATATGAATCATGATGTCATGTGCATTGAATGTGTTATAACTGTTATGCTGTTCATTCTGATCACATGACCTCTGTCTGTCCTCTGGGAGGATCCTCCTCTGCTGCTCTCCTGGAGGTTTCTCCCCTTTTTCTCCCTTAAAGGGTTTTTGGCGGAGTTCTTCCTGTTCTGATGTGAGGGTCAAAGGTCAGAGGATGTGAGGGTCAAAGGTCAGAGGATGTCAGGGTCAAAGGTCAGAGGATGTGAGGGTCAAAGGTCAGAGGATGTCAGGGTCAAAGGATGTCAGGGTCAAAGGTCAGAGGATGTCAGGGTCAAAGGTCAGATGATGTGAGGGTCAAAGGTCAGAGGATGTGAGGGTCAAAGGTCAGAGGATGTCGTATGTGTACAGATTGTAAATCCCTCTGAGGAGAGTTTGTGATTTGTGATTTTGGGCTAAACAAAACAAAATAAATTGAATTGAATTACGCAACTGCAGCTTGCATTGAATTAGGGAAATGAGTGAACGTGATGAGAGAGTTCTCTCCGTTAATAAACCCCGTGGGTTTGATCCCCTCACAACAATGAGGTCAGCAACGTCAGTGAGCAACAAGACGATCTGAGACATGAACTCACGGAGTGCCCCAGCAGAGCGTGAGCCATCTCGTGTCCCAGCACGAAGGTCAGCTGGTGGACGTCCGTCACAGCGTCCAGCATCCCGGTGAAGATGAACACTTTCCCGTCCTGCAGGGAGAGGAGGGGCGATCAGAGTCTGGTGGGGGGGGGGGGTTCAGAGTCTGATGGGAGGGGAGTTCAGAGTCTGATGGGAGGGGCGATCAGAGTCTGATGGGAGGGGTCAGAGTCTGATGGGGGGGGTTCAGAGTCTGATGGGAGGGGGGCGATCAGAGTCTGATGGGAGGGGGGGGGGGTTCAGAGTCTGATGGGGGGGGGCGATCAGAGTCTGATGGGAGGGGGGGATCAGAGTCTGACGGGAGGGGGGGAGGACGCGTCCGTCCCTTTCGTCCTTCTACTGACCGGCAGCACGAAGGCGTTGACGTTGGGACTCTGCACCACGTGGACGCTCCAGGTGGTGCGGGACACTTCGGGGATGTCCTCGTTCCTTTGGGCCAGGTGCTGCACCACCCGCTCCACCACCTGGTGACGGGGGTCGCTAACGGCAACCAGCAGCTCCGCGAACTCCTCCATGTACTGAAGGACACACACACACACACACACACACACACACACACACACACACACACACACACACACACACACACACACACACTCTTTAGGAATGCTTAATTCCTCCTCATCCCCCCCGCTCTTCATTCATCTATTTACTAAATGACGTCTCACTCGGTTTGTTTTCATCTGAATTAATTTTGTTAAAAGTGAAGGAAAGATAATTTATAACTTTCTATCCGTGTTCATTCTTTAACACACACACACACACACACACACACACAGACCCCCCCCCCCTCCCTCACCGCCTCTGAAGTCAGCGCTGCCAGCTGCATGTACTTCTCCCTGCTGAACACCAGGAGGCGTGTGCGTCCCGTCACCGGGGACTCGTCCAGGTGGGTCATGAGGAGGAGGGCCGCCATCACCATAGCAACGCCGGCCCCCGCCGCTAGATGCCGGCGGCGCCGCCGGAGCCAGTCGCGCACGAGCTGCCGCCGGTCGACCGGCAGAGACCGCCACCACTTCCGTATGCTCCTGTGCACAAAGGGGGAGGGGCCACGAGGTGTGAGGTGTGTTACGTTTAATAATCACATACACGTGAAAAAGAACGGAAACAAATAAATCCTTAAAATCTACTTTCGTGTCACGTTTGGAACGCGCGAGCCACCGAGAGCTTTAAAGTAGGTCTGGCCAAGGAAGTGGCATCAAAACATGCATAAAATATGCTCACAACAACACACGCACGCGCGTGCACGCGCACAATACTGAAGTGACTTTGTGTGTTTCCCCCCGAGGAGGCCGTCAAATATTAAAGGAGACAAGTAGGCCAAGACACAACAACTGCTCTCTGGTGAGGAGCTCCACGTGGGGGGGAGTTTCAATTAGTTAAATTAGAGACAACGGGGACAAAACAATGCACGAGGACATGCAACAGGTCGAGTGTATTCGAGAAGGAAGTGTGTGTGTGTGTGTGTGTGTGTGTGTGTGTGTGTGTGTGTGTTAAAGGATGACCACGGATAGAAAATTACAAATGATCTTTCCTTCACTTTTAACAAAATTAATTCAGATGAAAACAAACTGAGTGAGATGTCATTTAGAGGAGGGGGCGGGGGGGTAATTAATTAATCAAATTAAATACAAACACGGATGTAAATGTAAATGATGGAAGACATTATAATGATTTTTTTTTTATTATCAGTTCATTCAAAACAGTTAATTAACAAAAACGTTTCTAAAGTGACGCATTTGTTAATCAAATGACGTAATTAATAAACCAATTAAGAACCATTATCACCTTAATTAAGTGGTCGTTAAATAACGACACGTGACTCTTACCTGCCCAGAATTATAGCCGCGAGCTTCTGCAGCGGCTTGAGCAGCAGCCACACGAGGGGGGCGGGGAGGGCCCGCGCGCGGGCCGAGGTGTGGAAGAGCTGTCCCCGGAGGACCGGGGGACAGCCTCGGAGGACGGGGGGACAGCCCCGGAGGACGGGGGGACAGCCCCGGAGGACGGGACCGGGGGACCGGGAACCAATGTGGCAGAATGCATCGTTCAGGCGCGAGACAGGCGGCGGCTTTGAAGTGGCCCCCGAAGGGCACAGAGGTCGCGAGGACACCCGGTGTGGCTCCTGCACGGGACGTCCTGGGGACCGGAAGCCTCGCGCCAGCCGACAGCTCCTCAAGACGCAGAGCAGAACCATCGTCTTCACTTGTTATTGTTATTATTATTCATTTATTTATTTACGCAACTACAGGCGCGTGTTGTTGTCCCGCATCTCAACGTAGCCGTGACGTCACGGGACTTGGTCGTTGTAAAGGTCCTCGCTCCCCGGTGTCCGGTCTCCAGAGGCGGCCTCGTCCCGCGGAACGGAGACGGTCACGTCCGGTTCAAGACTTTATCTCGTCAACACGTCGAGACTATAAATAACATTTTATTTTCCCTCTTGCGGCGCGAAGAGACGGAACTTTAGTCCTTGTTTGGGCGCCTTCCGCTTCCGTTATGAGTCCCCCTAGAAACGAAGTCCGCCACGAAGGTTCCGGGTGCAAAGGAACATAATTCATCGTAACACGTGTCTCGTGTTGCTCTCTGTTACAGTTTACTCTATAATTTGTCACTATTTTGTTTAGTAAAAAGTTAATAAAAAGAATAGTGTCTTTGGTTGCATTATTAACCTTCGTGCTACGCTTTAGAGGACAACAATCACAAAAGATACATCCCATTATATAATAATATTATTACCACTTCAAACCAACTTAAGCCCTGGCTATGACAACCACATTAATTATTTAATTTCAGAATTCTAAGCCTTTAAAATAGCTTTTTACGTAATGCCACTGTTGTCATGAAACGATCAGACTTATTATACAGGAGGTATAACTTAATAAGGTAAAACTAAAAAAATAAATCATTAAATACCCTCCCACGCTTCCAAATGCAATAACAGACAAAATGTTTAAACCAATTAAAAATGAAAAAGACAATATTTATGAATCCAGGTGGACAATTTTAACAAAAATAAACGTATTGCCACAGAAGCATTTTCCTTCCACAGAAAAGGAAACGGCAACTTCCTTTAGACATTTTAGTCAAACGGCGATCGAACTATGACACAAAACAACAGGCCAAAATATATAAATCTATTTTTATTTTCTTCTTTAAAAGAAACCTGCAGAACTGAGGAATGATGCACCGCTCTCTTTCTCCTCCTCTCTCTCGCTTTCTACTTTTTGGTTGAAGCACTTAATAAAAAATGTAAAAGGTACTAATACAATGTTAAAAACTAAATGAGTAAGCTGGTAATACTGACACAAAGGTTTCTGCTGAGTTGGATATTGTTCTGAGCAGCACGGGGAGGCCGGGCCGTCACAGTAAATAGTCGTGTTCAGAGGACAACACGGAGCCCAGATGTAGGACGGCCTCCGGGCTGGCTGAAGCTCGGACACAGTCCGGATCAGAGCCTCCTCCTCCTCCTCTTCCTCCCTCCGGAGACTTCTCCTCATCCGAGTCCGCGGGTCCTCGTGAGGGACTCGAGGACTCCTCCTCCTCCTGGTCGGACGCTTGCTGCTGGGCCATGAAGTCGGACCGGAACAGGGCCTGGATCTGGGTCAGGAAGGGGTCTCCCTCCTCGTCGGGCAGGGGCTCCAGGTACCGGGCCAGAGACGACAGCATCTACAGGGAGGGGAGGAAGGGGGAGGGGGGGGGGGGGGGGGGGGGGGGGGGGGGGGGGGGGGGGGGGGGGGGGGGGGGGACGGGAGGAAGAGGAAGAGGGACGTGAGACCGGAGGACACGGTAGCGTGGGAGACGCTGGTGGACGGCGGGACAGACCTTCTCCAGACAGGTGAGGTGGGAGTCTTTACGGAAGAACCGGTCCATCTGCACACTCCTACGGGACGGGGACAGAGGGTCAGAGGGACGGGGGGACGGAGACAGAGGGTCAGAGGGACGGGGGGACGGGTCAGAGGGTCAGAGGGATGGGGGGACGGGTCAGAGACTTCTTCATCGGGTTTCAAACTAAAGGCCCAACATTAACCAGGTGAGGACCACGGTTATTTTAATGAAACAAAAGAATAAAATATTGTGAGTAAACTGAATCTAAATAAAAACGATCTATTATAAGAACACTTTAACACGACGTCGCACGATGTCAGACGATTGTAGAAAAGCATGAAAGTATGAAACATAACCTGCGTAGACGCCGTGTGAGAGGGTTATATAACCCTTCCTGCTCAAACAGGACCGACCAGCTAATGGTACAGTGGTGGTGTTGTTGTTGTTGGTGTTGTTGTTGTTGTTGTTGTCATGGAAACAGGATGACTCATGTGTCTCAATGTCTCATTGCATTTTACATTAAACTGGGCTTGGTGCCATGTACACACACCTTGTTATTGTGCATTCAATACTCAGCTGTTATAATAATACAAATAATACCCAGGTTCACATATTCATGTTTTTATGTTAAACATGTTCATAAACACACCTCATCAGCTGATACCAAAGATATCAACATTGTCTGTGTACTGCATGATAATCATGCTACGAGCTATTCACACTTTTTATATTATTTACTGAAAGATCACATCTTCTGCCTCCATTAATCCATTTCACTACAATATGTTGGATTCATGTTGATGTGTATTTAAAGACATTTAAATCTGTGGAGAAAAAAATTGGGGGAAAGAAATAAAAAAATAAATAATGAAAAACTCAACCAACAATTTCACGGTCGAGAAGTAAAAACACGTTTAATAATTATTAATTAATTAATTAATTAATTAATTAAAATCCGAGATGTTCCATCTTGACCGCCTCACTCACCCGGGGGTCTGACAGTATCTGTGGATGATCCACTGAGCTCGCCTCAGCGTCTGCTCCCAGTCTGGAACGTCTTGTGAGGACAGGAAGTCGAACCTGTAGGGCAGATCTGGAGGGGGAGGAGAGAGAGAGGGGGGGTGAGGGGGGAGGAGAGAGAGGGGGGGGAGGGGGGGATAACAGGGAGAGGATAAACTGCTGTGTGCTCAAATCTCTGACCTACTGTACATCATCAGCTGGATTTCAAAGCCTCTTGATCTGAACTGTTTTGAAGTTGTGTGTGTGTGTGTGTGTGTGTGTGTGTGTGTGTGTGTGACTCTGGGGGCCTGAAGGCTCCTGGCTCTCCCTCACCAGCAGGCAGGTGGTCTGGGAGTGGGGCGAGGGGTTGGCCGGGTCGTAGGGGCTCACGATCATCCCGATGAAGGGGGCCCCACCGCGGGAGAAGTAACTCTGGACCAATCAGGACGGAGGAAATCAGACCGCACGTTCAAACCGCTAACGCCGATCAGAGAGGATCAAATATAACAAACACATTCAACTTCCTCTGAGTTCGTCACAATAAACGTCCCCGTTATCTCCGCTGCTCGCTCTTCCTCCCCGTGGCTCCAGGAGACATATTCTACATATTCTACATATTCTACATATTCTACTGACGAACAGCCGCTAACGAAGCTACGCTAATTCAACAATAAACACGTTGTTCCTGTAAATCCGTCACAATAAAAAGTGACTTAAGTCAGAGCTTCTTCAGTCTGTGCTCCCTCGGGGAACAACATTTAAAGGGATTTAAATCAAGCTCAGCTCCCCTCAGTGAGCCGGCCCCCTCCACACGTGTCCGGCTGACCGAGAGCGAGTTCCGATCTCGGAGCGGACGGACTCAGTGAATGAGTCTCTCTGAGGAGACGAGTGTACCTCAGACTAACGGACCCGGCTCCTCTCACCTGGAACTGGTCCTGCGTGGTGATGTCCCGCACTGAGGGGTTGGGGTGGAAGGAGGGGTGCGAGTGGTACCAGCCCACCACGCTGAAGCCCAGGGAGGCCAGCAGGTCGCAGGCCTGCGTCTGGGACAGCGGGTCCATCTCACACTGCAGGCCCGTGCTCACGCTGTTGCACGGCTCGGCTGCACAGATCTGCACAGAGAACAGAGAACAGAGAACAGAGGCGTGTCCAGACGCGGAACCAAGAGACAGGAAACAGATGCTTTGCAGCTCCTTTCCCGACCTTTAAAACGCCCTCCTCCTCGTGGAAGGTTCCCCCGAGCAGACCGATGACTTCGCCCCGCGACACGTGGGCATGCTGACGGAGAACAGGACCACGACATGGAATACATGAAACAAATATAGGGAATCATTTACAGGCTCTGCTCGGGACATATGGACAAAATCTTCTATCACAATATATAGATCATTTTATATCTCCATAACTATAATATAATATATATATAAAAAGAAATATATATATACAAAAAATATATCAATATATATCACAATATAGCATGTTTTTTTTATAAATTCAATCAATAATTCAATAAATTGATTTGCTCTATGAAATAAGCACATATTTATATTCTACTGTGTGAATTAAATGATCAACAAATGAGTATTTTCTCCTTTAATGAGGAACTCTAGTGTTAATATGTGCATGTTATTATCAACTTAGACAATTTAACTGTGTATCAGGAACTGAAGCACTAGTTTACACCGAAGAGTGGGTGTGTGTGTGGGTGTGTGTGTGTGTGTGTGTGTGTGTGTGTCGTACCATGTCCATGATGAGGAGAGTCTCTGCACACACAATAACCTGGAATGGTTCCTGGGAAGAGCAGCGAAGGAGAGCTTTGAATACTTATGAAACTAAAAGGATAAATACACGTGGTAAGAAACGCTGGAATAAACTGACCTGCACGTCCTCTCCAAAAGACCTGCAGGGAATCAGCTGGAAGGGATCGAAGGACCTGAAGGAAGACAGAGCGTAGACCGTTAGACACACACACACACACACACACACATATACATATATATATATATATATTTCTAATATATATATTTATATATATATTTTTTTCTTAATATATATATTTTATATATTTAATATATATATATATATTTAATATATACATATTATATATATATATAAAAATAAATAATATATGTACATTAAAGCGTGTGAATCCGTGGCGCTCACCCTCTGAACCGTGACATCTTGCAGGGCTTCGGCTGCCTCTTCATCTCCTCTCTCCGCAGGGCGAGCTCCTCGGCGCTGAGGTGCTGATGACACGGGATCAGTAAACAAGGTGGTTCAGTAAACGTGGTCATGTGATCTCACCTGGCGATCAGCGGCCCGTCTGAGCGCGTCCTCACCTCGTACGTCTGTCCCTCCAGGTCTCTGGAGTCGCACCAGTTCCCCCACGTGTCACGCACACGCCGCTTCCTGGTCCGCTGAAACGTGGGAGCCAATCGGTGAGTTAGCTCGGGGGTTTAGACTCCTGAGAGGGGGGGGGGTCTTTAGAGGGGGGGGGGTTCTGGGTACCTACCATGCTCTGCAGCCTCTGGGCCAGCTGGTAGGCCTCAATGACGTCTCGGCCCTCCTTGTGCTTGGAGCGGTCCGCCACCTTCGGCCGGTTGTAGACCGCTTGCTCTGCAGGAGAAGAGAAACAGCTCCGGATGAAACGGGAAGAAACGGGAAGCCGGACTCCAGGCAGGAGACGTTCGGCGTGCGGCATGCGGCATAAGTTGACGTTACCGCAGCTGAAGTTGATGGCTCCGATGAGCTCCAGGTACGTGTGGATCCTCCCGATGCAGTTGACGTCTCCGCAGTTCTTCAGCCCGGGCCGGACGGAGGTCTTGTTCAGGTACCGGGGCTTGCTCTTCAACCTGAGGAACCAAAAACAATGAAAACATTTCCCGGCTGAGTTGCGGTGGACAAACGTCC
>JACSYO010001230.1:32500-46025 GCA_016806645.1 Ophiodon elongatus | reverse complement strand
ATACATTTTGACTTGCAGCTGGACTTTAGCTTTAAAAAATAAAAGTATTTCTTGTGATTTCTTATGATCTTGTCGTTGTGTTTGAGGTAAACTTTCGAACTCAAAGTCTAATAATTAAAACAATAAATCCAAAGATTTTGACTCATTTTAAACTCATTTTTATTGTTTTCACCATTTTGTTTCTTCCTGTTAGAAAAGCGTCTTCTTCATCTTCAGAAGCAGTCAATCAGATTATGATCAATAATCATGTTTGTTTCTAAACATCAAAGAGTTGTAGCTCAACACCTTCACAGGCTTCCTGTTTCAGCTGCTGACCTTCTTCTTCTGTCTCTGACGTTCTTTCTCTTGAAACTTTGAAGACCACGGAGACATACAAACCTCAGAAATGTCCCTCAGTGTCTCTATCTCTCTGCTCCACACTCATATATATATATATATATATATATATATATATATATATATATATATATATATATATATGTATGTGTCTGTGTGTATATATATATATATATATATATAAATGTATATACATACTCATTACATATATATATAAAAATAAATAAATGTCATCATTTGAGGTAAAGGTCTGACGCGTTATCGCCGCAGCGCCGCCACCTGCTGGCTCCAGCAGTGAACACACTGGATGGTGTCGAGGATCAGGTTGAAGTCGGCTGGAGGTGAGGAAGAGGAAGAGGAGGAGGAGCTGGGATACCCTGCAGAGTCCTGGTGCGATCCATTCTGGAAACACATTTCAGAAATGTAAACATAAATCAGCCCTGATGTGTCCAGGTGACTCTGCGTGAATCGTCCAATCAGAGCGTAGAGACTCACCAGGTACTGCAGCAGGTCGTTGTTCAGCGTGATGACGTTACGCAACGCGCCGACATCCGGAGACATCCGCTCCGCTCGGTCCTGGTACTCAGACAGCCGGACGGCCAACACCGAGCTCTGCAGAGGACATCAAGACCATCATCATTTAAATGTTGTTCTCTTTCTGACTGTTGTTCTCTTTCTGACTGTTGTTGTCTTTATGACTGTTGTTGTCTTTCTGACTGTTGTTCTCTTTCTGACTGTTGTTCTCTTTATGACTGTTGTTGTCTTTCTGACTGTTGTTGTCTTTCTGACTGTTGTTGTCTTTATGACTGTTGTTGTCTTTATGACTGTTGTTGTCTTTCTGACTGTTGTCTTTCTGACTGTTGTTGTCTTTATGACTGTTGTTCTCTTTATGACTGTTGTTGTCTTTATGACTGTTGTTCTCTTTATGACTGTTGTTGTCTTTATGACTGTTGTTCTCTTTATGACTGTTGTTGTCTTTCTGACTGTTGTTGTCTTTCTGACTGTTGTTCTCTTTCTGACTGTTGTTGTCTTTCTGACTGTTGTTCTCTTTCTGACTGTTGTTGTCTTTCTGACTGTTGTTGTCTTTATGACTGTTGTTGTCTTTCTGACTGTTGTTGTCTTTCTGACTGTTGTTGTCTTTATGACTGTTGTTGTCTTTCTGACTGTTGTTGTCTTTATGACTGTTGTTCTCTTTCTGACTGTTGTTGTCTTTCTGACTGTTGTTGTCTTTCTGACTGTTGTCTTTCTGACTGTTGTTGTCTTTATGACTGTTGTTCTCTTTATGACTGTTGTTGTCTTTATGACTGTTGTTCTCTTTATGACTGTTGTTGTCTTTATGACTGTTGTTCTCTTTTTGACTGTTGTTGTCTTTCTGACTGTTGTTGTCTTTCTGACTGTTGTCTTTCTGACTGTTGTTCTCTTTCTGACTGTTGTTGTCTTTCTGACTGTTGTTCTCTTTCTGATTGTTGTTGTCTTTCTGACTGTTGTTCTCTTTCTGACTGTTGTTGTCTTTATGACTGTTGTTCTCTTTATGACTGTTGTTGTCTTTATGACTGTTGTTCTCTTTATGACTGTTGTTGTCTTTATGACTGTTGTTGTCTTTCTGACTGTTGTTGTCTTTATGACTGTTGTTCTCTTTATGACTGTTGTTGTCTTTCTGACTGTTGTTGTCTTTCTGACTGTTGTTCTCTTTCTGACTGTTGTTGTCTTTCTGACTGTTGTTCTCTTTCTGATTGTTGTTGTCTTTCTGACTGTTGTTCTCTTTCTGACTGTTGTTCTCTTTATGACTGTTGTTCTCTTTCTGACTGTTGTTGTCTTTCTGACTGTTGTTGTCTTTCTGACTGTTGTCTTTCTGACTGTTGTTGTCTTTATGACTGTTGTTCTCTTTTTGACTGTTGTTGTCTTTATGACTGTTGTTGTCTTTCTGACTGTTGTCTTTCTGACTGTTGTTCTCTTTCTGACTGTTGTTGTCTTTCTGACTGTTGTTCTCTTTCTGATTGTTGTTGTCTTTCTGACTGTTGTTCTCTTTCTGACTGTTGTTGTCTTTATGACTGTTGTTCTCTTTATGACTGTTGTTGTCTTTATGACTGTTGTTCTCTTTATGACTGTTGTTGTCTTTATGACTGTTGTTGTCTTTCTGACTGTTGTTGTCTTTATGACTGTTGTTCTCTTTATGACTGTTGTTGTCTTTCTGACTGTTGTTGTCTTTCTGACTGTTGTTGTCTTTCTGACTGTTGTTCTCTTTCTGATTGTTGTTGTCTTTCTGACTGTTGTTCTCTTTCTGACTGTTGTTCTCTTTCTGACTGTTGATCGTGAACATGCTCTCACCTCGGTGACGGTCTCTGGACAGGGCAGAGTCCGGAGGGCCGGCAGCGCCCTCAGGTCGCTCTGCAGGAGACAACGAACAAGAGTGGTTAGAACTAAGAGCCTAGACTTCTCGAGGGTTGACCCCTGACCCCAGACCCTGACCCCGGACCCTGAACCCTGACCCTGACCCCAGACCCTGACCCCGGACCCTGAACCCTGACCCTGACCCCAGACCCTGACCCCGGACCCTGACCCCGGACCCTGAACCTGACCCTAACCCTGACCCCAGACCCTGACCCCGGACCCCCTTACCATGACCCCTTAACCTGACCCTGAGCCTGACCCTGACCCTAAGCCTGACCCCAGACCTTGAGCCTGACCCCTGAACCCTGACCCCTGACCCTGAGCCTGACCCCAGACCCTGAGCCTGACCCCAGACCCTGACCCCTGACCCTGACCCTGACCCCTGACCCCTGACCCTGACCCTGACCCTGACCCTGACCCCTGACCGTCTGTAGAAACAGGTCTTTGGACTGGAAGCGCTCCGCCTCACCGTCTCGATGAGGACGCTGCTGTACGCCTGCAGCGCCCCCTGCAGGCTCTCGATGATGCTCTGCATGTCGGGGTCCGTCGGCAGCGCCCGACCTGCTGCAAGCTCCGCCCACAACGCCAGGCACAGGAAGAGCAGGTACCCACAATGCACTGCAGCAGGAAGAGGAGAGGGTTTTACCTTGATGAACAGAACTGTTCTTTATTATTAATTATTAATGTTTCATTCGGCTCTGAGGGTGAAAGGAAACCTTCACGTTGTCTTCAGGTCAAACTGGATTTACTTTATATTTAAATTCACAAGTGAAGGTTTGAAAATGGTCTCAGTTCCAGGAATAAAGTAAAGAAATAATGTATTTGTTGGCAGAAGGATTTAAATAAATAAAATGATTGAAATCCGTCTAAAAAAACTTTAAAACTGCCGAACGTCCTGCAGCCGAAGGAAAGGGAGGTAAAAACTCACTGGTGATCTCTGATTGGAGCAGCTGGTCCTGGTCTGATGGTCTGGACTCCAGTCTGGACTCTGGTTCTACTGGAGGTCTGGTGTCTGGATTCTGGTCCTGCTGGAGGTCTGGTTTCTGGATTCTGGTCCTGCTGGAGGTCTGGACTCTGGTTCTACTGGAGGTCTGGTGTCTGGATTCTGGTCCTGCTGGAGGTCTGGTTTCTGGATTGTGGTCCTGCTGGAGGTCTGGACTCTGGTTCTACTGGAGGTCTGGTGTCTGGATTCTGGATCCTGCTGGAGGTCTGGTTTCTGGATTCTGGTCCTGCTGGAGGTCTGGACTCTGGTTCTACTGGAGGTCTGGTGTCTGGATTCTGGTCCTGCTGGAGGTCTGGTTTCTGGATTCTGGTCCTGCTGGAGGTCTGGACTCTGGTTCTGCTGGAGGTCTGGACTCTGGTCCTGCTGGAGGTCTGGTGTCTGGTCCTGCTGGAGGTCTGGTGTGAAGCCTTCATGCTACAGAAGCTGGTATTTATGTTCGTGCAGCAGAGTTCTGAGGAAACACTGTTTCTAAGAATCTTAGTGATTCTGCTCTGATTCCTAAAGAGATCAGAGCGCTGAGTCAGTGAGGAGTGTCTCACTTTACATCGTCATCACGCACGCACACACACACACACACACACACGCACACACACACACACACACACACGCACACACACACGCACACACACACACACACACACACACACACGCACACACACACACACGCACACACACACACACACACGCACACACACACACACACACACACGCACACACACACGCACACACACACACACACGCACACACACACGCACACACACACGCACACACACACGCACACACACACACACACACACACACGCACACACACACACACACGCACACACACACACACGCGCACACACACACACACACACACACACGCACACACACACACACACACACACGCGCACACACACACACACACACACACACACACACGCACGCACGCACAACGCACACACACCACGCACACACACACACACACACACACACACACACACACACACACACACACACACACACACACACACACACACACACACACACACACGCGTGTATTATTATTAATTATTTCTTGAATAACTTGTCCAAACAAGTTGCTTTAATGACGTTTGTAGATGAACCTACAAAAATGTATGCACAGTTATTCTAAATGATTAAAATACATTATTTAATAATTATATTATTATTATAAAGACTATAAAAATGCACACCGGGCAGGAGGGTCAATTAAAACCGATCACCATCTTTTATTAAACATCATAAAGGTTCAGACAGTGACCAGACAAATGTAGGCAAAATGGCAGTTTCCTCAAAAACTGCCATTTGGGCTACATTAGTCTGGGCTGATGTGAAGGACAGTTTTCTAAACCCAACATGCATAATAACTCATCAAAAAGCTAAAAGAGTCTGGAAATTGCACCCAACATCATATCTGAGGTCTTGAACCTGCTCCCTAAGAGCCACATCTCTAAACTATCTACTAGCTATCTCCTGTTAGCAGCATGCTAACGAGCTGAAACCAGCTGAACCGCGAAGGGTGTCCTCTGTTGTCCTCCATACGTCAACGTTATGACAACAAGTCATTTAGAAGTGATCTTATTGGACCCAACAAAAACCCACTCGACTCCAGGACCTTTCCAAAAGGCCCGATCCCTAATAATCTAATAACTGCCCTTTGGCCTACATTTGTAGGGGCTGGTCGTGGAGGCCAATGGGCCGGCCCCGCTGCTCTGACTCTGACCCGTGGACGAGGCCCGTTTGTACCTTAAATCAAGGCAGAGGAACGGAAGCTTTTCACATTCAAAGAGGGGCTTATGGATAATAAATGACTCACATTTGGTGCTCATAGCTGCAAGTTAAGGTCCTCAAACACTGTCCTCTGTGGCACTGAGGCGGGACACTTCACATACATTTGAATGGGGAATTTTGATAAGATAAATGAATGGAAAATAATACCCAAATGTCAGTCCTTCAAACGGTCATAACTTCTCTTCTGCAACTTTGAAAGTTGCATGAAACATTCCCTCTGATGACGTGATGAGCACATTGACCCTTTGGGAAGCTGTCTTTCTTCAGGAACTTCCTGTTGAGCTAAAAGCAACTGAACGAGGACCGACTCTCCAGTGACCTCTCCAACAGGCCGCGGGACATCCGGGACGGTTCCTCTCATTCGGGTTCGGACAATTAGCCGACACGACCGTCCCGTGCAAATTTAGACCAAATGTCTGAACCCAAATGTCAGAAATCTTCCCAATTGTCTCCATTTTCAAACATACATAATAACTCATCAAATAGCTAAAACAGTCTGAAATCTGAGGTCCTGAACCTGCTCCCCAAGATCCCCCTCTGTAAACCCTCTCATAAGCTAAAGCGTCCTCTTCACCTTCCACTAATATCTTACTGATGTAGGAGCCTCTTTAATCTTTGATATTTATTTTCAAAACTGCAAAGTGGCAGTTTTCTCCCTTAAGTGGCTTAATTTGGCCTTTTGGGACCTTTGGGACGTCCCCGCGCATCCGGCACCATAACTGACGTGTCCCGGGTCGACCAGCATCGTACGGTGACAACTGACTCATTTCCATGTTTTGCATTGAAAGTTAGACCCAAAAGGTTTACCCCTCAAGGTTTACCCCTCAAGGTTTACCCCTCAATGTTTACCCCTCAATGTTTACCCCTCAGGGTTTACCCCTCAAGGTTTACCCCTCAAGGTTTACCCCTCAGGGTTTACCCCTCAATGTTTACCCCTCAAGGTTTACCCCTCAATGTTTACCCCTCAGGGTTTACCCCTCAATGTTTACCCCTCAAGGTTTACCTCTCAATGTTTACCCCTCAGGGTTTACCCCTCAATGTTTACCCCTCAGGGTTTACCCCTCAGGGTTTACCCCTCAATGTTTACCCCTCAAGGTTTACCTCTCAATGTTTACCCCTCAGGGTTTACCCCTCAAGGTTTACCCCTCAATGTTTACCCCTCAGGGTTTACCCCTCAATGTTTACCCCTCAGGGTTTACCCCTCAATGTTTACCCCTCAGGGTTTTGCCCTCCGGTGCCTTCGGAGCCCTGGAAGGCAGGCTTCGTCCGTATCGTCCGAACGGGATGTCGATGAATGAAACCGCGGTGAAGAACAGGTTTTGGGCATGAAGCCGTGTAGAATGTGAGACGTTTGGGGGACTTTCTTAATCTTTTATTAACCCCAACGAAGCCGGTCCAATACGTCAAGACCAGGAACGAATCTGCGCCGCTTCTTCTGGATCTGGATCGGAGGAGTTGAAGAGCTTGTGGAGACGAGCTTCAGCCGGACGTTCCGCAGATCTGATGAAACAAACGCAAAGTGGGTCTTTGGTGTTCTGGTCCCGAGTACACTTACGACCCGGTCCGTGACCAGCACCGAGGTCCACCAACGAAGCCCCACCTGGGTCCAGATCAGGTTTCTCCATCGTGACCCACATGAGCGTCAAAGTCTCCAAAAGACCTATCGTCTCTTTCCAGGACCCAAAGAGTCCCAGAAGGCCGGTCGTGTAGCGTCCTGTTCCTCAGGGGGAACGTCAGGGGGAACGTCGGGGGGAACGTCGGGGGGAACGTCGGGGGGAACGTCGGGGGGAACCTCGGGGGGAACCGGCTCCATGGAGCCCCATGTGTCCAGGTCCAGACTCCCCTCCCAGGTCTGGCTCCAGAAAAGGGCCCCGGTTCCCCTTCTCCTTGGCGAGGTGCTCCAGCTCATCCATGGCGATACGTGAGGAGTGAGCCGGGGTCGCGGGGTCGCGGGGTCGCGGGGTCGAGCAGACATGGAGCACTTCCTGTTGCTCTTTGAAGATCTGAATGATGAAGTTCATCTTTATTAAAAACGGTTCATGTCGACCTTCCGTCTTGATCGGTTCCCGCCACGTCTACGGCTCCAGACAGGAAGCCAGCGGTGACGCCGCGTCGCCTCTCAACCAATCAGGAAGTAGCAGAAGATCCTCTTCAAACTTCAGATGTTTATTTATTTACTTTTGTTTATTGTTCATTATACTTTTGTTCACATCAGCAAAACTAAAGATGTATTTATTAAAATCCGGAGCTGATGAAGGATGACGTCATCATCATCACCAGTATTCAGATTTCTGCTGAACGTTGACTCAAACACTCACGAGACAATAAGGAACTTTCCAGTCAGACACTTTCAATTTCAATATTTCAAAATATTTCTTTTATTTTCTTGTTGCTGCAGGAAACGTTTCATCAGACGGAAGGATGACATCATCTCTGCTTCACGGGAAACACACACACACACACACACACACAGACACACACACCCACACACACACACACACACACACACCCACACACAGACACACATACACACACACACACACACCCACACACAGACACACACACACACACACACACACACACACACACACACACAGACACACACACCCACACACACACACACACACAGACACACACACCCACCCACACACAGACACACATACACACACACACACACACACACACCCACACACACACACACACACACACACACACACACACACACACACACACACACACACACACACACACACACACACACACACACACACACACACACACACACACACACACACACACACACACACACACACACACACACACACACACACACACACACACACAGGTCCTGCTGTGGTCCTGGTCCTGCTGTGGTCCTGGTCCTGCTGTGGTCCTGGTCCTGCTGTGGTCCTGGTCCTGCTGTGGTCCTCCCCGTCACCTGCTGCTATTATTACATGAATCATTTCTGTCATGTGAATTCAACGTGTTGTAACTCTGTGATGATGTTCATTCTGATCACATGACATCTATCGTACTCTGTCCATCCTGATAGAGGATCCTCCTCTGCTGCTCTCCTGGAGGTTTCTTCCATTTTTCTCCCCGTTGATGATGTAACTGTGGTTATGAACAGAGGGGATATGAACAATACACATGGGATGTGACACAGACTTTAAAATCATATGATGCGTACAACCATGACGTGACTCGGCAAAGACATGAAGTCAGCTGGATGAGCCCCCCCCCCCCTCCTGTAGTTCCTGGTTCAGTGTATTTCCTGGGAGGGAGGTGACTAATGCCTGATCACTTTACTGTGACTGATCTGGTTCTTGTGCAACAGTTCTACCTTCACGTGCTGAACCTGAACATGTTGCATCATGTGATCAGCTCCTCTGGCTCCGCCCACAGGAACAGGAAGTGAACCACCCAGAACAGACCGGAGAACACAGGGAGGCCCCTGAGGCTCTGAGGGCCCCTGGCTCTGAGGGCCCCGGGGCTCTGAGGGCCCCTGGCTCTGAGGGCCCCGGGGCTCTGAGGGCCCCGGGGCTCCAGACCAATAACATCAGGGCATCATAAATAAATCATAAACATTTCAGATGTGAAAATAAAAACAAACCAGATCAGGTTCAAACTCTCAAACATTCAGACATTCACTGTTTTATTATCAGTTTATTATATGTTTTCATGAAGAAGTTCTCTGATTGGAAGAGCTGCAGCAGCTCTGGTCCGGGACCAGGTCCGGGATCAGGTCCGGGACCAAGTCCGGGGTCAGGTCCGGGGTCAGGTCCGGGACCAGGAAAGGGGGAGGGCTTAAAGTCACGTGATCGCTGTGCTCATCACATGTTGGACAGCTCTGTGGTGAGAGTTCCCAGCATGCCGAGCAGCAGCAGCAGCAGCAGGGGGCGGCGTGGCGCTCGGGGCGGCGCGGCGCCGGCCAGCGGCAGGTGGAGCCGCGCGTCAGAGAGCATGAGCCGCGCGTCCTGCAGCGCGCTGACGGCCGCCGCGCTGGAGTTCAGGTCTCCGCTGGAGATCAGGTCGAACACGCAGGCCTGGTAGTACGCGTCTCTGGCGGGCAGCCGCGCGGCGCAGTGCGCCCGCGCGGCTGCGGCGGGCACGGAGCCGGGCGGCGGCGGGCGCAGCGTGTCGAGCGTCTGGGAGGCGGGGCATCCCCACACGCACAGCTGCAGGTCCTGCTCCGGCCCGAAGGCTTCCACCACGCCGCGCGGCGAGCGCACCGCCAGGCCGAGCGAGCGGCCGCTCTGCCGGACCACCAGCAGCGTGCCGATGTGAGCCGCCCGGATCTCGGCGTGCCGGCCGGGACTCTGCGTCCGCACCGTCAGGCTGCGGTGCCCCCGCCGCTCGCCGCTCGCCACCGAGCCGTCGGCGAAGGCGGCGGGCACGTCGTCGAGCTCCGCCTGGTACAGCTGCTGCTCCACGCACTGACGCCAGTTCTTAAAGATGATGGTGATCTGAGGACACAAGACACCACGTGGGTTCAGGGTCAGGGGGGGGGGGGGGCTTCCTGCAGGACTCACCTTGGTGAGCGCGGTGGCGTGCGCGCCCCCTCGCGCCGGCGCGCTGGTGGCCTGTACGTACAGGTACTCGTTGTCGATGAGAGGCCACGCCCCCTGCACGGCACACGTCTGGAAGCGGTTGTTGAAGGTCCGCACGTGCGGGTCCCCGAACACGCCACAGTGCAGGTACTCCGGCGCGCGGCCCTCCCGCGCGAGGAGGCTGCGCTCGTAGAGGCAGGCGTCCCCCGACAGCGTGCCCTGCGGGGGGGGCCGCGGCTGGGCGGTGGGCCCGGCCCGCGGGCAGCGGTGCTGGATCAGCAGGTCCTCGATGCCCTGCACCGCGGAGTGGTACGCCAGGTCGCCGCGGCACGCACGCGCCATGCGCCGCGTGCACAGCGCGTAGGAGCGCAGCGCGCTGCAGTACCCGGCGTTCACCGCCTCCCTGCTGAGAGCTGCTGCTCCTCCTCCTGCTCCTGCTGCACCTCCTCCTGCTCCTGCTGCACCTCCTCCTGCTCCTCCTGCACCTCCTCCTGCACCTCCTCCTGCTCCTCCTCCTCCACCTCCACCTCCACCTCCTGCACCTCCTCCTCCTCCAGCGCTGCTCCCCAGGTCCAACGTCGCAGCCACAAAGTCAGAGTTACACCTCAGGATCCGACAGGAAGCTCCGACTGAAGAGAGGAAACGTTTAAACATCGTCACCCTGATGACGTCATAGTGACGTCAAACCCTCTGAAGCAAATTTGGGATTTTGGGCAAAACAAATACCATTTAATATAATTGTAAATTTTATTATAAATTTTATAAAAACATTTTTTTATTTAATTGTATATTTTATTTGAAATTAGCGTCTGTGGAGACGCAACGACTCATCGAACAGAAGTTTTATTATTTTTTATATAAAACATTTTGTTCACGTTCCAGATTAAAGGGTCGTGAGGCTCTCCAGGTGCATTATGGGAAACGTAGGATCCAGTGTTTTTGCGGCAGTGTGAGTTAAAGATTACTTTACATGATAAGATGTTCTTTGTAAAAGTATTTTACTTCCTGTTTGTTCGCAACCAAAGGCTTTTATTTTGAAGGGTTACCTCCAGGTGAGCTCAGCTGGACCAGCAGCAGAGTCAGGTGGATGCAGCGTTTCCATGGTAACGAGGCCTGAGGCTCCATCAGCAGAGGGAAGCGGGGACGGAGCTCACCTGGACCCTGGGGGGGGGCGGGGGGGGGGGGCAGGTATTAGTACTGTTACTGTAACAGAGTATTTAAACTGTGTTACTTCATCAATACTTCATCAGAACTTTATCAATACTTCAAGACTTCATCAGTACTTCATCAGTACTTCATCAAGACTTCATCAAGACTTCATCAAGACTTCATCAGTACATCATCAGTACTTCATTAGTACTTCATCAGTACTTCATTAGTACTTAAGATATATTGAAGTACTGATGAAGTACTGATGAAGTACTGATGAAGTACTAATGAAGTACTGATGAAGTCTTGATGAAGTACTAATGAAGTACTGATGAAGTACTAATGAAGTACTGATGAAGTCTTGATGAAGTACTAATGAAGTACTAATGAAGTACTGATGAAGTACTAATGAAGTACTGATGAAGTACTGATGAAGTATTTACCTGCAGTGATCCTCATGAAGGAAACTCGACTCGTCCTGAAACATCACGAAGTCTCAACGAGTTAAACTCCAAAAACAGTGAAACAGTCAACCAGGGAAACAGAAACAGTGAAACAGTTAGTCAGAGAAACAGTTAGTCAGAGAAACAGTTAGTCAGAGAAACAGTTAGTTAGAGAAACAGTCAAACAGTTAGTCAGAGAAACAGTTAGTCAGAGAAACAGTTAGTCAGAGAAACAGTCAAACAGTTAGTCAGAGAAACAGTTAGTTAGAGAAACAGTCAAACAGTTAGTCAGAGAAACAGTTAGTTAGAGAAACAGTCAAACAGTTAGTCAGAGAAACAGTCAAACAGTTAGTCAGAGAAACAGTTAGTCAGAGAAACAGTTAGTCAGAGAAACAGTCAAACAGTTAGTCAGAGAAACAGTTAGTCAGAGAAACAGTCAAACAGTTAGTCAGAGAAACAGTTAGTCAGAGAAACAGTCAAACAGTCAGAGAAACAGTGAAACAGAAACAGTGAAAGAGAAACAGTCAGTCAAACAGAGAAACGGTGAAACAGAAACAGAGAATTAGTGAAACAGTCAGTCAAACGGAGTAAAAGTCCAACAGAGAAACAGTCCAACAGAGAAACAGTCCAACAGAGAAACAGTCCAACAGAGAAACAGAGAAACAGTCAAACAGAGAAACAGTCAAACAGAGAAACAGTCAAACAGAGAAACAGAGAAACAGTCAAACAGAGAAACAGTCAAACAGAGAAACAGTCAAACAGAGAAACAGTCAAACAGAGAAACAGAGAAACAGTCAAACAGAGAAACAGTCAAACAGAGAAACAGTCAAACAGAGAAACAGTCAAACAGAGAAACAGTCAAACAGAGAAACAGAGAAACAGTCAAACAGAGAAACAGTCAAACAGAGAAACAGTGAAAACCAAACGAGTCGACTGAGTTGAAACTTGGACTCTCGTCTGTTTTTCTTCTGAAGAGCAAACAGCAGCAGGGGGCGGGGCTTACACTGGTGCTGCTCACCCATTGGTCACACCGTCAGTCAGTCACAGACGGAAGAATTAAATATGATGTCTCTGACTTCTGTCACCAAAACGGCTCATTTACTGACACGAGGCTGAGCTATCAGCCACCAGACCCTCAGGGGCCCGAGACCACCAGACCCTCAGGGGCCCGAGACCACCAGACCCTCAGGGGCCCGAGACCACCAGACCCTCAGGGGCCCTAAAGGCTGTGTGTTGGTGATGAGCATCAATGGAGGACGAAGAAGAAGTGAGGTGTAGCAGTGGGACCCCTAGATGGCTAAGCCAAGCTAACTGTTTACCCCTGTTTCTAACAGTTTCCAGTCTTTATGCTAAGCTAAGCTAACAGTTTCCAGTCTTTATGCTAAGCTAAGCTAACAGTTTCCAGTCTTTATGCTAAGCTAACTGGTTGCTGTACAGCCATGAATCTGAATGTCTGAGGAACTGTTCCTTTAATGAATGAACGACGGCGTGTTCCTACAGTCAGCTGACCTTTAGTCCTCTGTGACAGGTGGGAGGGGCTCAGAGTGTGTGTGTGTGTGTGTGTGTGTATGTGTGTGTGTGTGTATGTGTGTGTGTGTGTGTATGTGTGTGTGTGTGTGTGTGTGTGTATGTGTGTGTGTGTGTGTGTGTGTGTGAAGTCTAAATATAAACCCCAGTTGCCCCCCACAGTTACGACCACCCACACACGTGTTAACAATAATACATATAAAGTTCTATAACGTTGTTTCTGAATACATTCAGAGAAACAGAACATCAATAAAACTTTTCTTTATATTTTCACGAGTATTTCCAGGTTTGTGACTTTATGTTACAGCTCTGACGTCTGCAGCTCCCTGTCC
>JACSYO010001230.1:17500-30000 GCA_016806645.1 Ophiodon elongatus | reverse complement strand
TAAATGAACGGAGCGGTGTCGTGAGGATCGGGCGCTGCAGTACCTCCGGAGCGCCAGCAGGAGGCAGCACTGACACGCTGACGCCGTGAAGCTGCTCCAGAAACATCTTTCACACATTAAAACCTTCTGAGCTCTGAAGTACTTCATGTTTCACTTGTTTCAGTCCCAGTTTTAAATAAAGTTGTGAACATGCGAGGCTCCAGCAGGTTAAGTTGTCGGCCCTTTAAGAGAGAAGTGGGGCCCCTCCACGCCTCGCTGAGCATCTCAGAGCCTTTGTTAGGGTTTAGAGGGGGGGGGGTCAGGACTAAAACAGGACTGAGGGACTGAGACCCTCCACAGATCAGAAGCCACCGACAGAGAGAAGCTTCAGCTGAGCGGTGAGTCCACTTTATGTTTCTCTCTCCAGTGAAACTGTAAAAAACAAAGAACCTGAACGCAACGTTTCAATGTTGGAAAAGTTGCTCTCTTATTGTGTGAAAGAAGAAAAATTATGAAAACATGGAAACTCATAATTCAGTCGGTCATTTTATCCATGAAACTAATAATCAATAAAAAAGACAAAGTATTGATTTAAAATGACTTCTACATATTTTATCACAACATTCATATTAGTTTTATTAAAGTTCTGGTTTCTTTCTCTAATATTGGAAGACGAGTTGATGAAGACGAGATGATGAAGACGAGTTGATGAAGACGAGTTGATGAAGACGAGATGATGAAGACGAGTTGATGAAGACGAGATGATGAAGACGAGATGATGAAGACGAGTTGATGAAGACGAGATGATGAAGAAGAGTTGATGAAGACGAGATGATGAAGACGAGATGATGAAGACGAGTTGATGAAGACGAGATGATGAAGATGAGTTGATGAAGACGAGATGATGAAGACGAGATGATGAAGATGAGATGATGAAGACGAGGTGATGAAGACGAGGTGATGAAGACGAGATGATGAAGATGAGATGATGAAGACGACAGCAGGACTGAATCTGGTCTCCGAGGTTTCGGGGGGAAACGTTGCTCTGTGGAAACTAAAGACTCTTCTTCTGTTCGTCAACATGATGATGGGTATTTGTGGGCGGAGCTTAGGTGGAGGCAGAATAGTTCTCTGAACACGTGAGCTAACGCTGGCTAGCAAGTTTGTCGACACGTGAGCTGATGACAGACGACTGGTTAGCTTGCTAACTAGCCAAGGCTGGCTAGATAGCGAGCTAGTCTCCGTAGATCCCGCCTCGTGTCCTGGGGTCGAGGGTCGAGGGAGCTCACTTTCTTTAAAGCGCGGTGGAATTAGCAAAGGTAGCTAACTAGCCCGTTATCAACAGATTGTTATCAGCGGGTCGTTATAGACGGGTCGTTATCGGCTGGTCGTTATCGGCTGGTCGTTATCGGCTGGTCGTTAACGACGGGTCGTTATAGACGGGTCGTTATCGACGGGTCGTTATAGACGGGTCGTTATAGACGGGTTGTAGTATATTTTCCTCTTATAAGGCATGAAGATAGCATACGTGAATGGGCCCGGGACTTTGGAAGCTCGGATCCACTGTTGATGTTACACACCTGGGGCCCGCTGGGTGACCCCTCTGGGGAGTGTTTTTGGCCTTGAGGATGAAGGAGTGTGTATGCATATGTCCGAAACATATATTTCATTGGGGGCCCTGTTTATGACGTAATTTTATCCTCAAGTCTGGGGCGTAAACAACATCCATATATAAGTGATCGGGAGAGCCCCGACGGGTAGAGTTCTGTTCGACTTTGGGACTCTCCGGGTTGTCATGACGCCCGTCTTGACATATGTTGCTTGTTTGTAATAAACTTCATTATACCAGCAAGAACAGTGTCCGCGGAGATTCCTTCATCATCACTCCAACATCACTGTCGCTTGAAATATACGACAGGGTCGTTATCGGCTGGTCGTTATAGACGGGTCGCTATAGACGGGTCGTTATCGGCTGGTCGTCATAGACGGGTCGTTATCGGCTGGTCGTTATAGACGGGTCGTTATAGACGTGTCGTTATCGACGGGTCGTTATAGACGTGTCGTTATCGGCTGGTCGTTATAGACGGGTCGTTATAGACGTGTCGTTATCGGCGGGTCGTTATCGACGGGTCGCTATAGACGGGTCGTTATCGGCTGGTCGTTATCGACGGGTCGCTATAGACGGGTCGTTATCGGCTGGTCGTTATAGACGGGTCGCTATAGACGTGTCGTTATCGACGGGTCGTTATAGACGGGTTGTTATCGGCTGGTCGTTATTGACGGGTCGTTATAGACGTGTCGTTATCGGCGGGTCGTTATAGACGGGTTGTTATCGGCTGGTCGTTATTGACGGGTCTATCGGCTGGTAGACGGGTCGTTATCGGCGGATCGGGTCGTTATAGACGGGTCGCTATAGACGGGTCGTTATCGGCTGGTCGTTATAGACGTGTCGTTATCGGCGGGTCGTTATAGACGGGTCGTTATCGGCTGGTCGTTATCGGCGGGTCGTTATAGACGGGTCGTTATCGGCTGGTCGTTATAGACGGGTCGTTATAGACGTGTCGTTATAGACGGGTCGTTATAGACGTGTCGTTATCGGCGGGTCGTTATAGACGGGTTGTTATCGGCTGGTCGTTATTGACGGGTCGTATCGGCTGGTCGTTATCGGCGGGTCGCAGACGGGTTATCGGCTGGTCGTTATTGCCGGGTCATCGGCTGGTCGTTATCGGCGGGTCGTTATAGACGGGTCGTTATCGGCTGGTCGTTATCGGCGGGTCGTTATCGGCTGGTCGTTATAGACGGGTCGTTATCGGCTGGTCGTTATAGACGGGTCGTTATAGACGGGTCGTTATCGGCGGGTTGTTATAGACGGGTCGTTATAGACGGGTCGTTATCGGCTGGTCGTTACAGACGGGTCGTTATAGACGGGTCGTTATTGGCGGGTCATTATCGGCTGGTCGTTATAGACGGGTCGTTATAGACGGGTCGTTATAGACGGGTCGTTATCGGCTGGTCGTTACAGACGGGTCGTTATAGACGGGTCGTTATTGGCGGGTCGTTATCGGCTGGTCGTTATAGACGGGTCGTTATCGGCTGGTCGTCATAGACGGGTCGTTATCGACGGGTCGTTATAGACGGGTCGTTATCGGCTGGTCGTTATAGACGGGTCGTTATAGACGTGTCGTTATCGGCGGGTCGTTATAGACGTGTCGTTATCGACGGGTCGCTATAGACGGGTCGTTATCGGCTGGTCGTTATAGACGGGTCGTTATAGACGGGTCGTTATCGACGGGTCGCTATAGACGGGTCGTTATCGGCGGGTCGTTATAGACGTGTCGTTATCGACGGGTCGCTATAGACGGGTCGTTATCGGCTGGTCGTTATAGACGTGTCGTTATCGGCGGGTCGTTATAGACGGGTCGTTATCGGCTGGTCGTTATAGACGGGTCGTTATAGACGTGTCGTTATCGGCGGGTCGTTATAGACGGGTTGTTATCGGCTGGTCGTTATCGGCGGGTCGTTATAGACGGGTCGTTATCGGCTGGTCGTTATCGGCGGGTCGTTATCGGCTGGTCGTTATAGACGGGTCGTTATAGACGGGTCGTTATCGGCGGGTTGTTATAGACGGGTCGTTATAGACGGGTCGTTATCGGCTGGTCGTTACAGACGGGTCGTTATAGACGGGTCGTTATTGGCGGGTCATTATCGGCTGGTCGTTATAGACGGGTCGTTATAGACGGGTCGTTATAGACGGGTCGTTATTGGCGGGTCGTTATCGGCTGGTCGTTACAGACGGGTCGTTATAGACGGGTCGTTATAGACGGGTTGTTATCGGCTGGTCGTTATCGGCTGGTCGTTATCGGCGGGTCGTTATCGGCTGGTCGTTATCGGCGGGTCGTTATCGGCTGGTCGTTATCATCTGATCGGAAAAATTATTTGTTCGGCTCATTTTCTGTAACCAGTGTTAGCAAGGTAGCTAAGTAGCCAGCCTTCCACTAGTTAGCTAGCTAAGTCCACCGTGTTTCATGCTACACTGTAGTCACTAACAGGATAGGGGAAGGAGGACCATCTCCTCACATCTCTAATAGCTTCTTCTGATAATCAATGAATGAAGTATAATAAATCTAATAAGTATAAGTATAGTAAATATAGGTGTAAAAAGGGTTTATTGTAATGTGTGTGTGTTGCAGGTTGGGTGGTGTGTTTCCTCCCGCGGTCGGGGAGGTCCGGGATGCGGTGCACTGTTGTCGTGTCCCCCCCTCCAATATTGCACTCGTCCCGGCCTCCCCGGCCCCGGGGTCACGACCCCCCCATCCTCCCATCCCCCCACCCGGACCTCCAGACTGCAGCAGAGGAACGTCGCTGGAGTTCAGAGAGACGAGGTAGAAGAAGACTATTATGGGATGGACTGTAATAACTTTATTGACAACATGTTAATGTGTTCAACACTTTAGTTTATTAACAAACTCCTTCAGAACTAAAGTATCAGCTGGAATCATTAGCTAATGTTAGCATGCTACCATGGTGAACATTAGCTAATGAGATATTTATTGTACTTATTAAATTTATTGTGTTTATTAAATGTATTGTGTTTATTATATTTATTTATTTATACTTATATTTATATATATTTCATTAGCTAATGTTAGCATGCTAACATAGTGAACATTAGCTAATGTTAGCATGCTAACATGGTGAACATTAGCTAATGTTAGCATGCTAACATGGTGAACATTAGCTAATGTTAGCATGCTAACATGGTAAACATTAGCTAATGAACGCATGCCAACATGGTGAACATTAGCTAATGTTAGCATGCTAACATGGTGAACATTAGCTAATATTAGCACGCTAACATGGTGAACATTAGCTAATGTTAGCATGCTAACATGGTGAACATTAGCTAATGTTAGCATGCTAACATGGTAAACATTAGCTAATGAACGCATGCCAACATGGTGAACATTAGCTAATGAACGCATGCTAACATGGTGAATATTAACTAATGTTAGCCTGCTAACATGGTGAACATTAGCTAATGAACGCATGCTAACATGGTGAATATTAACTAATGTTAGCCTGCTAACATGGTGAACATTAGCTAATGAACGCATGCTAACATGGTGAATATTAACTAATGTTAGCATGCTAACATGATGAACATTAGCTAATGTTAGCATGCTAACATGGTGAACATTAGCTAATATTAGCACGCTAACATGGTGAACATTAGCTAATGTTAGCATGCTAACATGGTAAACATTAGCTAATGAACGCATGCCAACATGGTGAACATTAGCTAATGAACGCATGCTAACATGGTGAATATTAACTAATGAACGCATGCTAACATGGTGAACATTAGCTAATGAACGCATGCTAACATGGTGAATATTAACTAATATTAGCATGCTAACATGGTGAACATTAGGTAATGAACGCATGCTAACATGGTGAATATTAACTAATGAACGCATGCTAACATGGTGAATATTAACTAATGAACGCATGCTAACATGGTGAACATTAGCCAATGAACGCATGCTAACATGGTGAATATTAACTAATGTTAGCATGCTAACATGGTGAACATTAGCTAATGAACGCATCGGCCCAAGAGATTTAAAATGATGAAAAACAAAAAGCATCGTTTTAGGAAAAGTTCACAGACGTTTATTTCAACAAACATTTGTACATTTAAAAAACAAAAGAATATTTCTGTTTTCATGTGAACCGAGTTAAACTTGTCTTTTGTGATCCGATGAGCTCAGCTGTGTCCCCTCAGGTGTCCTCTCAGGTGTCCCCTCGGGACACTTCACTGTGAGGCCTGATCAAAGGAGTGGCTGTTTGTTTGTTTGTTTGTTTGTTTGTTTCCTGCATCTTGTTTTAATGATTCTGTGATAAACAGGATCTTCTGTCATGTTTTCACAATAAAAGCCTGTGTTTATTATGTTATCTAAAAGCTTTTATTTTGAAGAGACATTGTGAGATCTGAACTCCATTGGATGACAGAAGACAAGTGTAACCCGGCTCATCGCTTCTCAGCAGGGTGTTTGTTTGTTTGTTTGTTTGTTTGTTTGTTTGTTTGTTTGAACTAAACAAGACAAATAAACATAATTTAAAGGAACGATGATCCTCTTCAGACGTTTGTGTCTTTTTAAATGTCGAGTTCAAGTTCGTTTCTCCAGACTGTGTGTGTGTGTGTGTGTGTGTGTATGTGTGTGTGTGTGTCTCACAGCTGGATGTGCAACAGGAATTGTTTACGATAAGTCTGGAAGTCTTCGGGCACCGTGTCTGAAAGAAGATGAAAGATGAATTATTGATCGTTTAGATTTAGAAAAATAAATAATAACAGCATCATAAGTGTGTTAGAGGTCGTACTGTGGTGTGTCGGGGGTCAGAGGTCGTACTGTGGTGTGTCGGGGGTCAGAGGTCGTACTGTGGTGTGTCGGGGGTCAGAGGTCGTACTGTGGTGTGTCCGGGGTCAGAGGTCGTACTGTGGTGTGTCGGGGGTCAGAGGTCGTACTGTGGTGTGTCGGGGGTCAGAGGTCGTACTGTGGTGTGTCAGGGGTCAGAGGTCGTACTGTGGTGTGTCAGGGGTCAGAGGTCGTACTGTGGTGTGTCGGGGGTCAGAGGTCGTACTGTGGTGTGTCAGGGGTCAGAGGTCGTACTGTGGTGTCCGGGGTCAGAGGTCGTACTGTGGTGTGTTAGAGGTCGTACTGTGGTGTGTCCGGGGTCAGAGGTCGTACTGTGGTGTGTTAGAGGTCGTACTGTGGTGTGTCGGGGTCAGAGGTTGTACTGTGGTGTGTCGGGGGTCAGAGGTCGTACTGTGGTGTGTTGGGGGGTCAGAGGTCGTACTGTGGTGTGTCCGGGGTCAGAGGTCATACTGTGGTGTGTCAGGGGTCAGAGGTCGTACTGTGGTGTCCGGGGTCAGAGGTCGTACTGTGGTGTGTTAGAGGTCGTACTGTGGTGTGTCCGGGGTCAGAGGTCGTACTGTGGTGTGTCGGGGGTCAGAGGTCGTACTGTGGTGTGTCCGGGGTCAGAGGTCGTACTGTGGTGTGTCCGGGGTCAGAGGTCGTACTGTGGTGTGTCGGGGGTCAGAGGTCGTACTGTGGTGTGTTAGAGGTCGTACTGTGGTGTGTCGGGGTCAGAGGTCGTACTGTGGTGTGTCCGGGTCAGAGGTCGTACTGTGGTGTGTCGGGGTCAGAGGTCGTACTGTGGTGTGTCCGGGGTCATAGGTCGTACTGTAGTGTGTCGGGGTCAGAGGTCGTACTGTGGTGTGTCCGGGGTCAGAGGTCATACTGTAGTGTGTCGGGGTCAGAGGTCGTACCGTTACACCTGTAGCGCAGGTTGGACCAGATGATGTTCTCCTGAGAGAAACAGAAGACGCCGAGCCGTCCTCCTCTCATCGTGGTGTCCACCACCACACCAGAGTCCGCCACCATGTCGGTCCCCTCAAACAGCCTCACCCTGAGACGGGGACAGAGAGACAGGCAGAGAGAGAGACAGGCAGAGAGAGAGAGACAGGCAGAGAGAGAGAGGCAGAGAGAGAGACAGGCAGAGAGAGAGAGAGAGACAGAGAGAGAGAGAGAGGCAGAGAGAGAGACAGAGAGAGAGAGACAGGCAGAGAGAGAGAAGACATTAATATCAGCTTCCTCCTGAGCTTCATCATCAATGAAGACATTCAGTCTGAGAACGTTTGTTTTATATTCTCTCTCTCTCTCTCTCTCCCCCCCCCTCTCTCTCTCTCTCTCTCTCTCTCTCTCTCTCTCTCTCTCTCTCTCTCTCTCTCTCTCTCTCTCTCTCTCTCTCTCTCTCTCTCTCTCTCATATCTGCATATCAACGGTTGCCGAGGCGGATTCTTGCCAGGGTTTTGGTTGTCATGGAGACTAGTACAATAGAGTACCGGGGGGCCCCGGGGCCACAAAAAAGTTTGAGAGGCGAAAGAATGTAACGAGAGAAGAGCTGAGGACAGACAGCGGCAGGCTGAGAGAGTACTAACGAGTACTGTCGAGTACTGTCGAGTAATGTAGAGTACTAACGAGTACTGTAGAGTACTAACGAGTACTGTAGAGCACTGTAGAGCACTAACGAGTACTGTCGAGTAATGTAGAGTACTAACGAGTACTGTAGAGTAATGTAGAGTACTGCAGAGTACTTTAGGGTACTTTAGAGTAGTGCAGAGCCTAGTTTAGGGTCCTGGTCTAACCCAGCCTCAGGACCTGGTCTAACCCAGCCTCAGGTCAGGACCTGGTCTGACCCAGCCTCAGGTCCTGGTCTGACCCAGCCTCAGGTCAGGACCTGGTCTGACCCAGCCTCAGGTCCTGGTCTCACCTGATGTAGCCCACCTGGGGCCGGTGGCTCAGGTGCCAGCGGTACGAGGTCTTGTCCTTCCAGCCCACGTTGCGCGGATCCTTCCAGAGCAGCTTCACCTCCCCGGCTGTGTCTCCGGTGTGCCACAGGGCGTTCCTCAGGAACTCTCCGGGTCCGGTCCGGGACTTCACCGCCTGCAGAGCGGAGAACCCGTTACTATGTGTAGATCATAACACAGATCACATGTAGGGAATCAAACCTGTGACCTCCTGACTGAGGAACAGAGCAGCGGTACATGATGTGCTGATTAACGCCACCTGGTGGCAGCAGAGAGCTGTGAGCCCAAACACCACACACAAATGTACTTCAATGTACTGTTAAATATACAAATATATACTGTTAAATATACTGTTAAATATACTGAAATATACTGTTAAATATACAAATATATACTGTTAAATATACTGTTAAATATACTGTTAAATATACTGAAATATACTGTTAAATATACTGTTAAATATACAAATATATACTGTTAAATATACTGTTAAATATACTGAAATATACTGTTAAATATACTGTTAAATATACTGTTAAATATACAAATATATACTGTTAAATATACTGTTAAATATACTGAAATATACTGTTAAATATACTGAAATATACTGTTAAATATACTGTTAAATATACAAATATATACTGTTAAATATACTGTTAAATATACTGAAATATACTGTTAAATATACTGAAATATACTGTTAAATATACTGTTAAATATACAAATATATACTGTTAAATATACTGTTAAATATACTGAAATATACTGTTAAATATACAAATATATACTGTTAAATATACTGTTAAATATACAAATATATACTGTTAAATATACCGAAATATACTGTTAAATATACTGTTAAATATACTGAAATATACTGAAATATACTGTTAAATACTACTGGCCCTGAACAGTAGAACACAGTAGAACCCAGTAGCACCCAGTAGAGAACAGTAGAACCCAGTAGAGAACAGCAGAACCCATTAGAGAACAGTAGAGAACAGTAGAACCCAGTAGAGAACAGTAGAACCCAGTAGAGAACAGTAGCACCCAGTAGAGAACAGTAGAACACATTAGAGAACAGTAGAGAAGAGTAGAACCCAGTAGAACCCAGCAGAGAACAGTAGAACCCATTAGAGAACAGTAGAGAAGAGTAGAACCCAGTGGAACCCAGCAGAACCCAGTAGAGAGCAGTAGAACCTTCAGACCTTCAGCTGCAGCGCCGGCTGGGCGGTGGCCCTGAAGGGGACGGACTGCCAGTACGTCTGCTCCGTCTGCTTCCACATCACCACGTAGAAGCTGGACGAGTCCTGGTACCCGAACACGAAGCCGGCGTAGTCGTCGTCGGTTACCGTGTTCACGTGGAACGTTCCCTCGAAGTCCACGCCGTTAAACGCCGTGTAGCCTAAAGACACACCAGGAGGTCAGGGAGCCGGACCCCGGTCTGACCCGGATCCCGGTCTGACCCGGACCCCGGTCTGAGCCGGACCCCGGTCTGACCCGGACCTCGGTCTGACCCGGACCCCGGTCTGAGCCGGACCCCGGTCAGACCCGGACCCCGGACCCAGGTCTGAGCCGGACCCAGGTCTGAGCCGGACCCCGGTCTGACCCGGACCCCGGTCTGACCCGGACCCAGGTCTTAAACGAAGACACCTACCCACAGCTAAACCAGGGTCGCTGTTCATCGTCTGGACGATCTCCATCCCCTGAGGACACACAGTCAGAGGACAGGTTGTGAGGACAGGTCGGATGCTCAGGGTTCACCTCATGGTGGAGCGGGGGGTCACCTGGTTAAGGACCACCCAGGTGGGGTCGATCTGGGCGTCGCCCTCCGGGTCCAGGATCACCGTCTGATAGGCTCTGAAGTCGGTCAGAGTCACCTCAGCGCTCTCCGGACAGACGTCAATCAGATCCATCACGGCATCGTTATCAAAGTCATTCTCACACACGTCCCCAACACCGTTCACTGGAGAGAGACAGACAGGTGGAGAGAGAGACAGACAGGTGGAGAGAGAGACGGAGACAGGTGGTGAGAGAGAGACGGAGACAGGTGGTGAGAGAGACGGAGACAGGTGGAGAGAGAGAGGAGACAGGTGGAGAGAGAGACGGAGACAGGTGGAGAGAGGGACAGACAGGTGGAGAGAGAGACGGAGACAGGTGGTGAGAGAGAGACGGAGACAGGTGGGAGAGAGAGGAGACAGGTGGAGAGAGGACGGAGACAGGTGGAGAGAGAGACAGGTGGAGAGAGAGACAGAGACAGTTGGTGAGAGAGACAGGTGGTGAGAGAGAGACAGACAGGTGGAGAGAGAGACGGAGACAGGTGGAGAGAGAGAGAGACAGGTGGAGAGAGAGAGACGGAGACAGGTGGTGAGAGAGACGGAGACAGGTGGTGAGAGAGACAGGTGGAGAGAGAGACGAAGACAGGTGGTGAGAGAGACAGGTGGAGAGAGAGAGACAGACAGGTGGAGAGAGAGACAGAGACAGGTGGTGAGACAGACAGGTGGTGAGAGAGAGACAGACAGGTGGAAAGAGAGACAGACAGGTGGAGAGAGAGACAGAGACAGGTGGTGAGAGAGCGACAGACAGGTGGAGAGAGACAGGTGGAGAGAGAGAGACAGACAGGTGGAGAGAGAGACGGAGACAGGTGGTGAGAGAGACAGGTGGAGAGAGAGAGACAGACAGGTGGAGAGAGAGAGACAGACAGGTGGAAAGAGAGACAGACAGGTGGAAAGAGAGAGACAGACAGGTGGAGAGAGAGACAGACAGATGGAGAGAGAGAGACAGACAGGTGGAAAGAGAGACAGACAGGTGGAGAGAGAGACAGACAGGTGGAGAGAGAGACAGACAGGTGGAGAGAGAGACAGACAGGTGGAGAGAGACAGGTGGAGAGAGAGAGACAGACAGGTGGAGAGAGACAGGTGGAGAGAGAGAGACAGACAGGTGGAGAGAGAGACAGACAGGTGGAGAGAGAGAGAGACAGGTACAGGTTGTTACTGTAGTCTGGTTGTGTTCTCAGGTTGTTACTGTAGTCTGGTTGTGTCCTCAGGTTGTTACTGTAGTCTGGTTGTGTCCTCAGGTTGTTACTGTAGTCTGGTTGTGTCCTCAGGTTGTTACTGTAGTCTGGTTGTGTTCTCAGGTTGTTACTGTAGTCTGGTTGTGTCCTCAGGTTGTTACTGTAGTCTCTGGTTGTGTTCTCAGGTTGTTACTGTAGTCTGGTTGTGTCCTCAGGTTGTTACTGTAGTCTGGTTGTGTTCTCAGGTTGTTACTGTAGTCTGGTTGTGTTCTCAGGTTGTTACTGTAGTCTGGTTGTGTTCTCAGGTTGTTACTGTAGTCTGGTTGTGTTCTTAGGTTGTTACTGTAGTCTGGTTGTGTTCTCAGGTTGTTACTGTCAGAGTCTTTCTGGTTGGGGTTGACGATGAGTCGACAGTTGTCGTAGTCGTCGAGGACGCCGTCGTTGTCGTCGTCATGGTCGCAGTCGTCTCCGAGGCCGTCGTTGTCAGAGTCCAGCTGGGAGCTGTTGGGGATGTCGGGACAGTTGTCCCTGCTGTCCTGGAGACCGTCTCCGTCCCTGCAGAGTGACATTATGAAACAAGGTTATGATATGATACAGAGTGTGTGTATGTGTGTGTGTGTGTGTGTGTGTGTGTGTGTGTGTGTGTGTGTGTGTGTGTCAGACATACATGTCCTGGTTGGTGTCACAAACGTCTCCCACCAGGTCGTTGTCAATGTCCGTCTGAAAAAAAAGAGTCATGTTTAGAGAACCCTTGTGACCTCTGACCCTGACCTCACACCTGGTTCAGGGGCACCAGGTGGGACAGGTGTGTGTCTGAGGACAGGTGTGTGTCTGTGGACAGGTGTGTGTCAGAGGACAGGTGTGTGTCTGTGGACAGGTGTGTGTCAGAGGACAGGTGTGTGTCAGAGGACAGGTGTGTGTCAGAGGACAGGTGTGTGTCAGAGGACAGGTGTGTGTGTACCTGCATGGGGTTACTGAGTTCAGGACAGCTGTCACAGGCGTCTCCCACTCCGTCTCTGTCTCTGTCCGTCTGCATCGGGTTCGGTACCTTTGGACAGTTATCCAGAACGTTGGGAATACCTGAACACACACACACACACACACACACACACACACACACACACACACTTCATT
>JACSYO010001230.1:10000-12500 GCA_016806645.1 Ophiodon elongatus | reverse complement strand
CTGTCTGTCTGTCTGTCTGTCTGTCTGTCTGTCTCACCTGCTGTCTGTCTGTCTGTCTGTCTCACCTGCTGTCTGTCTGTCTGTCTCACCTGCTGTCTGTCTGTCTGTCTGTCTGTCTGTCTGTCTCACCTGCTGTCTGTCTGTCTGTCTGTCTGTCTCACCTGCTGTCTGTCTGTCTGTCTCACCTGCTGTCTGTCTGTCTGTCTCACCTGCTGTCTGTCTGTCTGTCTGTCTGTCTGTCTGTCTGTCTCACCTGCTGTCTGTCTGTCTGTCTGTCTGTCTCACCTGCTGTCTGTCTGTCTGTCTCACCTGCTGTCTGTCTGTCTGTCTGTCTGTCTCACCTGCTGTCTGTCTGTCTGTCTCACCTGCTGTCTGTCTGTCTGTCTCACCTGCTCTCTGATGTCCTGTCTCCGTGTCTCACCTGCTCTCTGATGTCCTGTCTCAGTTCTCCCAGGATCTGGTTGAAGATGATGAGCTGACCAATCAGAGCCTTGGTGTGATCACCTGACAGGAAGCAGGATGAATTAGCTGAATCTGATCAGCTGATCAGAGACGATTGATTACAGGAAGTCAGTGAACTCACCGAGGATGGAGGTCACGTCTCCACTCACTGAAACACAGAAACACATCTTAGTGTCCCCATCAGACCCCATCAGACCTCATCCCCATCAGACCTCATCCCCATCAGACCTCATCCCCATCAGACCTCATCCCCATCAGACCCCATCAGACCACATCCCCATCAGACCACATCCCCATCAGACCTCATCCCCATCAGACCCCATCAGACCACATCCCCATCAGACCCCATCAGACCTCATCCCCATCAGACCTCATCCCCATCAGACCCCAGCAGACCCCATCAGACCACATCAGACCTCATCCCCATCAGACCTCATCCCCATCAGACCACATCCCCATCAGACCCCATCAGACCACATCCCCATCAGACCCCATCCCCATCAGACCTCATCCCCATCAGACCCCATCAGACCACATCCCCATCAGACCCCATCAGACCTCATCCCCATCAGACCCCATCAGACCTCATCCCCATCAGACCCCATCAGACCACATCCCCATCAGACCCCATCAGAACATATCAGGGTCAAAGGTCAAAGGACCTGAGTTGTAGGCTGAAGCGTCTCCTTGGAAGGGGCAGTCCGTGAGAGCCCCCGCTGTAGCCACGGTGCCCCCTAGAGCCAGCCTGAGGGACTCCACTGCACCCTGAGGACACACAACCAGAGACTGAGGTCTGCCTCCCAGTGATCACGTGACCAGAAGCAGACCAATCAGAGGGAGGCTCTCACCTGCAGGCGCGCGTAGGCCTTCTGTCCATGTCTGAGCTCCACTAGCTCCGCCTCCCCGGGCAGGGCGACCAATGGCGGCAGGCCCTGGCTGGAGTCGGCCAATCGGCAGTTGACGTAGAGCTCCATGTTCATGTTGTCACGGCGAAGACCTCCGAGCCTCAGGAGGATGGAGGTGCTCCGCCCCTCCGACAGGTGAGAGCTCTGCAGGTTCACCGTCTGCAGCTTCCCATCGCCTCGCAGGTACCGCACCACCACTGGGGGGGGGGATTGTTATATTGTTAATATTTACATACATATACATATACATGTATATCTGTATGTATGTATATATACATATATATACAAGGAGAGGAGAGGAGAGGAGGACAGGAGGAAAGGAGGAGAGGAGGAGAGGAGGAAAGGAGGAGAGGAGGAGAGGAGGAAAGGAGGGTTGCTGTGTGTCTGTGTCCACCTTTGCTGATCTTCCCCATGACGGCCACCTCCAGGTACTTCCTGTTGTCCTGCTTGCTGTAGACGCCCAGCAGGACGCCGCCCAGTTTGGCCGGCAGCCGGAAGGTGGAGGCCAGGTAGACGTCACTGAGCGCGCTCAGACCGGCCGACAGCTGCTCCACCGCCGCCACGTTTTGCTTGGAGTCCTGCAGACTCAGCACGTCCACCACTGAGGAGCAAGGTCACGGAGGTCAACACATAAACCTCCAGGCTTTTATTCTGAAGGTCACGGAGGTCAACACATAAACCTCCAGGCTTTTATTCTGAAGCTCAAGTTGAGACGCATAAACCTCCAGGCTTTTATTCTGAAGCTCAAGTTGAGTGGCATAAACCTCCAGGCTTTTATTCTGAAGGACAAGTTGAGACACATAAACCTCCAGGCTTTTATTCTGAAGGACAAGTTGAGACACATAAACCTCCAGGCTTTTATTCTGAAGCTCAAGTTGAGCGGCATAAACCTCCAGGCTTTTATTCTGAAGGACAAGTTGAGACATAAACCTCCAGGCTTTTATTCTGAAGCTCAAGTTGAGAGACATAAACCTCCAGGCTTTTATTCTGAAGGACAAGTTGAGAGGCATAAACCTCCAGGCTTTTATTCTGAAGGACAAGTTGAGAGGCATAAACCTCCAGGCTTTTATTCTGAAGCTCAAGTTGAGAGGCATAAACCTCCAGGCTTTTATTCTGAAGGACAAGTTGAGACA
>JACSYO010001230.1:0-2500 GCA_016806645.1 Ophiodon elongatus | reverse complement strand
CAGACGCCATTTTGGATGACGTTTCCCGTACGGTGGCTCTGAGCGGCCAAAAAACAAACCTGCTCTAAAAAACTTATGATGGATGAAAGTTTCTGAGTCGGAGCTCGTGTTTATTCTTCATAAATAATAATAATGTGTAAAGACGAGGATACGAGTCTGAAACGACCCCCAGAGGTCAAGCAAAGAGGAAGAGGAAGACGAGGAAGAGGAAGAGGAAGAGGAGGAAGAGGAAGAGGACATCGTACTGAGCTCTTCTGGCTCTCCTTGCTCCTCCAGCTGCTCTCTGCTGCTGGAGGAGCAGCTGTTATTATTTATGAGTTCTACTGAGACCCCCCCCGCCCCCCCTCCCCCCTCCCCCCCCCTCACATTGCTGGTTAACCACCTCCCCCTGACCTCTGACCTGTTTCCATCACTGCTCTTTTCCACTGGAGTTTCCCCTGTAAACATGTTCCAGAGCCTCTGAGGAGGAGAGCTCATGGAACAGAGCTGGAAACCCCCGACCACGTCTCTGCAGCTGGGTCTCACCAGGAGGAGGAGGAGGAGTGATCCTCCTCCTCCTCCTGGTGAGGTCCTCACCACCACCTCCTCCTCCTCCTCCTCCTCCTCCTCCTGGTGAGGTCCTCACCACCACCACCTCCTCCTCCTCCTCCTCCTCCTCCTCCTGGTGAGGTCCTCACCACCACCTCCTCCTCCTCCTCCTCCTCCTCCTCCTCCTCCTGGTGAGGCTCCGGGATGCTCCTCACCACCTCCTCCTCCTCCTCACCTCCTCACCTCCTCCTCCTCCTCCTGGTCAGACCAGGAGAAGGAGGAGGTCCTCACCTCCTCACCTCCTCCTCCCGGTCTGACCAGGTGAGGCTCCGGGATGCTCCTCACCTCCTCCTCCGGGATGCTCCTCACCTCCTTCTCCAGCTCCTCCCCGGGCTCCAGGCTGTGGTCTCCCCTGAGGAGGCGCAGCGTCTCCATCTGGCCGCGCTGCATGCGGCCGGGCAGGAAGAGGCTGAGCGGGAACGGCAGGTGGTCGGAGTACCAGCGCCGCGTCACGTCCACGTAGTTCTTAGGCTCGACCCAGAAGGTGTAGATCTAGGACACACAGATCGTAGGGTTCTGATGGAGGGGTTCTGATGGTGGGGTTCTGATGGAAGGGTTCTGATGGTGGGGTTCTGATGGAAGGGTTCTGATGGTGGGGTTCTGATGGTGGGGTTCTGATGGTAGGGTTCTGATGGTAGGGCTCTGATGGTAGGGCTCTGATGGTGGGGTTCTGATGGTGGGGCTCTGATGGTAGGGTTCTGATGGAAGGGTTCTGATGGTGGGGTTCTGATGGTAGGGTTCTCATGGTGGGGTTCTCATGGTGGGGTTCTGATGGTGGGGTTCTGATGGTAGGGCTCTGATGGTAGGGCTCTGATGGTAGGGTTCTTATGGTAGGGTTCTGATGGAAGGGTTCTGATGGTAGGGTTCTGATGGTAGGGTTCTCATGGTGGGGTTCTGATGGTGGGGTTCTGATGGTAGGGTTCTCATGCTAGGGTTCTCATGGTGGGGTTCTGATGGTGGGGTTCTGATGGTGGGGTTCTGATGGTAGGGTTCTGATGGTAGGGTTCTGATGGTGGGGTTCTGATGTTAGGGTTCTCATGGTGGGGTTCTGATGGAGGGGTTCTGATGGTGGGCTTCTGATGGTGGGCTTCTGATGGTAGGGCTCTGATGGTAGGGTTCTTATGGTAGGGTTCTGATGGTGGGGTTCTGATGGTAGGGTTCTGATGGTGGGGTTCTTATGGTAGGGCTCTGATGGTGGGTTTCTTATGGTAGGGCTCTGATGGTGGGGTTCTGATGGTGGGGCTCTGATGGTGGGGCTCTGATGGTAGGGTTCTGATGGTGGGGCTCTGATGGTGGGGCTCTGATGGTAGGGTTCTGATGGTGGGGCTCTGATGGTGGGGTTCTGATGGTAGGGCTCTTATGGTGGGGTTCTGATGGTAGGGCTCTTATGGTAGGGTTCTGATGGTGGGGCTCTGATGGTGGGGTTCTGATGGTAGGGCTCTTATGGTAGGGCTCTGATGGTGGGGTTCTGATGGTGGGGCTCTGATGGTGGGGTTCTGATGGTAGGGCTCTTATGGTGGGTTTCTTATGGTAGGGCTCTGATGGTGGGGTTCTGATGGTGGGGCTCTGATGGTGGGGCTCTGATGGTGGGGCTCTGATGGTAGGGTTCTGATGGTGGGGCTCTGATGGTGGGGCTCTGATGGTAGGGTTCTGATGGTAGGGCTCTGATGGTAGGGTCACACAACCATCTGATGGTGGGGTTCTGATGGTGGGGTTCTTATGGTAGGGCTCTGATGGTGGGTTTCTTATGGTAGGGCTCTGATGGTGGGGTTCTGATACTCTTATGGTAGGGCTCTGATGGTGGGGCTCTGATGGTGGGGTTCTGATGGTAGGGCTCTTATGGTAGGGCTCTGATGGTAGGGTTCTGATGGTGGGGCTCTGATGGTGGGGTTCTGATGGTGGGGCTCTGATG
>JACSYO010001229.1:105000-137637 GCA_016806645.1 Ophiodon elongatus | reverse complement strand
ACACACACACACAGGCACACACACACACACACACACACACACACAGACACACACACACACACACACACACACACACACACACACACACACACACACACACACACACACACACAGACACACACACACACACAGACACACACACACAAATCTACAGCGAACAATCTTCTGACCATCACGTTTGCTCGTCCAGATCAATTTCCTTCAGATGAGAAATTAATTATTAACTGTAACTCGCCATCTGTCCCACTTCACCCTGTTCCCCTCCTTTGGCTTCCTGTCGGCAGCCTTTTGATGGATCTCCATCTCTGTCTTTACTTCTTGTTTCTTCGAGCCGTCTCTCATTGGTCTCTTATATTCTAACGGATGTTTGTGTTATTGATGTATAGATTTTTGTGTGAGGCACTTTGTTTGTGTTTGTTTGTGTGTTTTTAAAAAGTGCTTTATGAATAGAGCTTACATATGCCTGTGTCAGGACTGAGTGTGCAGTCATGACACAAATGTCCCACAGTCACACACACACACACACACACAGACACACGCAGACACACACACACACACACACACACACACACACACACATCATGGTCACGTTCCATTAACTTAATCATGTCCCTGCTTCTCAGAAGCATCATATCCTAAAGAGAACCTTGTCTCAGAAACCTTCTGATAGCACTTCTTCTCCAGGCTTCCTGTCTCTGTGAGGACATCGGATCCACACAAACACACACACACACACACACACACACACACACACACACACACACACACACACACACACACACACACACACCCTACGCCGAGGCCGACCCGAGGCTCTGTCTGTCCCACCGCAGCGGTAGGTTTTGTTTCACGGCCGCCGACAGCGAGAGCGTCACAGGGTAGATGACATCATCGCCCTGATGACATCATCGCCCCGTCACAGGGTAGATGACATCATCACCCTGATGACATCATCGCCCCGTCATCAGGACGAGACTGGGCGGCGAACCTTCGGGCCGGCGTTGCGTAAGATGATTTTCAAGAAAGCAAACAGACTTTAGTTCTTTAGTTGCATCTGATCCATACGCTCAGTTTGCTCCTCGATGTCTACATGTCTACATGTCTACATTCTACATGTCTACATTCTACATGTCTACATGTCTACATGTCTACATTCTACATGTCTACATGTCTACATTCTACATGTCTACATGTCTACATGTCTACATTCTACATGTCTACATGTCTACATGTCTACATTCTATATGTCTACATTCTACATGTCTACATTCTACAGTCTACATGTCTACATTCTACATGTCTACATGTCTACATTCTAAATGTCTACATGTCTACATGTATAAATGTCTACATTCTACATGTCTACATTCTACATGTATAAATGTCTACATTCTACATGTCTACATTCTACATACACACAGTCTACATGTCTACATTCTACATGTCTACATGTCTACATTCTAAATGTCTACATGTCTACATGTATAAATGTCTACATTCTACATGTCTACATTCTACATGTATAAATGTCTACATTCTACATGTCTACATTCTACATGTCTACATGTCTACATTCTACATGTCTACATTCTACATGTCTACATTCTACATGTATAAATGTCTACATTCTACATGTCTACATTCTACATGTATAAATGTCTACATTCTACATGTCTACATTCTACATGTATAAATGTCTACATTCTACATGTCTACATTCTACATGTCTACATTCTACATGTATAAATGTCTACATTCTACATGTCTACATTCTACATTCTACATGTCTACATTCTACATGTCTACATGTATAAATGTCTACATTCTACATGTCTACATTCTACATTCTACATGTCTACATGTCTACATGTCTACATGTCTACATGTCTAAATGTATAAATGTCTACATGTATAAATGTCTAAATGTGTGAATGTGTGACGATGACGAGCTCCGACACATTCATTGGTCTGAAGTCGTGTTTCTGGAGACCTGATGAATATCGTTCGTAGCTCTTTTTTGGTCTCCACCAACTCCTAGAAATAAAACACCTGCACTAAAAAAAACAACGATTTCAACGAACTTAATACAATATAGTATTTCCACACTGCTTTCTTTAAGCATGAAGCAATTATGTTGGTCCAACTTAATGTATTAGGGTTGGTTCAACTTATTTAGAGTTGGGTCCGACTTAACTTCATAGGGTTGGTCGAACTAATGTTATAGTAGTAAATGAAGTTGTTGCAAGCCTAGTATGGGTTTATGGCTGGAAAGATATTAAAATGGTTCTATTTGACAGGGACAATTATAAGTCTTGCAGAAAAGGAGAAAGTACTTTAAAATATATTGAATAAACTGGTCATATAAATATTTTTTTTGGGAAAACACAAAAAAAAGCTGGAATCTTAATAAATCTTTAATGCAAAGTTAAGATTGTTTTCTTTCTCCTCCAGAATAGTTCCATGTTGTTTAAGAGAGACAGTCCAATAACAACAATTTATTTTTAAGAAATAACCTCTGAAGGAAAAGAAAGTGTGTTTGCAGTTCTAAATAAATAGTGTTGAAAAGAAAAACTGTGTGATACCGAGACGCAGCAAACATTATTACTGGGAAGACGTTTCCATGTATTTATACTTGGAGACGGAGGAAGCAGCAGCAGGGGGTCGGAGCAGAACACAATCTGTTAGCATGTTTTCTTTTGGTCTGCCAGCATAAAGATGGCGGTGATAGAGGAGTGAAACCATGACGATGATGGAAACACGCAGCTCGTGCTGACTGCGGGACTCGGAGCTGGATGAACCTGAAGTCAGGTTTACGTGGTGAAAACAGAACGTATGAAAGCCTGAAAGTCAGCTTGGTTAACTGGTTATCTCACACTTGGATAATCACCTCATTATATATTCGTGGTTTAATTCTTGGTGTTCCTCGTCGACCTGCCCCCCTTTTTAAATCGTAGCTGGAGAATAAGATGCTCCTGCAGATGAAAGCCTTCCTGTCCGCTCAGCGGCTCGGCTGCTGATCCGTCGTGTCGTTTCTCTGCAGGCGTTCATGAGGCCAGCTGTCGCTGACAAACCAGGACCCTGAGCAACAATAACCAGAGGAGAGCAAAACAAGGTTGTCTCCGTCTTCTCTCTCTCTCCATCAGACGACCTTCCTCCAAGGTCACTGGGTCACTCAGAACATATCGAGCATATGATGATTGTTACATATCGGCTGTCCATGAAAAGAGACGGTCACATAAATCCTGAGCTTCGTTGTTTTGTTCCTGAGCAACGAATCCTTCAAGCTTTTATTCCGACGTCGCATGAATCGCTGTTGATTGTTTTCTCTCTTCCAAAGATAATGAATTCCTCCGGACATTCAAACTACTTCTCATTCAGCCTCTTATTCTTCGTTTGGAGAATTCAGCTTTTTTTTAGGTGACTAGTGATGATTTTCCAGTGTGAGGCCGAAGGTTCATCAGTGCTCCTCATCGGTAGTGTGACGGACCCAACGAGGCCCACCAGCTCCGCCGTCCCCCCGGACGAGGAGCTGATGGAGACGGGCTGACGGTGCTTATTCTCCTCAAAGCAACATCAAGCAGACAGAATCCAGAGTCCTGAGGTCATCCTCTCTTTAGGAGTTGGGCTACAAGCTGTTGGTTTGTGTACACGGACACGCAGCGTCCTTCTTCATGTGTATCAGCACCAAACTAATGAAAGATCCATTAGGAGCCTTTTGGTGGTGGAGACCACATTAAATACATCCAGGGACAGAGGTCAGAGGTCAGAGGTCAGAGCTAGTGACGTACTTTATTTATTCAAAAAGATGACTATTAGGGGACGGAGGGGACGAGAGGGGACGGGTCCAACAAACGGGACATTCAACCAGAAGACGGGCGGTCGACATCACATTGTGGTTTTAGGGTCTAAGGGTTTTAGGTTCTAAGGGTTTTAGTGTCTGAGGGTTTTAGGGTCTACAGGGTTTAGGGTCTAAGGGTTTTAGGGTCTAAGGGTTTTAGGTTCTAAGGGTTTTAGTGTCTAAGGGTTTTAGGGTCTACAGGGTTTAGGGTCTAAGGGTTTTAGGGTCTAAGGGTTTTAGGTTCTAAGGGTTTTAGTGTGTAAGGGTTTTAAGGTTCTAAGGGTTTTAGTGTCTAAGGGTTTTAGGGTCTAAGGGTTTTAGGTTCTAAGGGTTTTAAGGTTCTAAGGGTTTTAGGTTCAAAGGGTTTTAGGGTCTAAGGGTTTTAGGTTCTAAGGGTTTTAGGGTCTAAGGGTTTTAGGTTCTAAGGGTTTTAGGGTCTAAGGGTTTTAGGGTCTAACTGTACGTAGTTATTTTAAGCGGTGAGACTCTGTGTGTCAATAAAACACAAATAATAATATGTATATTTAATAAACATATATAATATATAATAAATAATCCCCTGAAGGCAGCTGGACTAAAACATCACCGTGATCTTTATGACGGACCAGACAGTAAAACTGCTCTCAGCCCACATACAGTAACCCTAAATAATGAATATCATGTTTTCTGCTGACACTAAATGTAGAGAGGATTAACTTCTCGTCTTCACCGGGATCGGGAGCGCTTCATTTACGTCACCAGGTCGGCCGTCTGCCCGCCGCTCTGCCAGAGACTTGAATACAATAAAAGGATTGTAAGTGGAACAATTGAATTAATAGTGCAGACCGCAAACACTGCAACACATTTTATAACACATACATGTACACACTCAGAGATATACCAACACACACACACACACACACACACACACACACACACTAGCTACTATCCGTGCAAGTACAGAGGCTCTAGTCTCGCTAATTTATTCATCACGTTCACACTCTGAAGCTCCTTCCAGGGGAAGAGAGGGGGGAGGGGGGGAGAGGGAGGGTGAGAGAAAGCTACTGACACAGATTTGGAGACAGGAAACAAAACAAGTCTGCAGCCTCGCTGCCGGCTCTCTGAGGCTGTGATGAAGCAGATAGTGCTTTGAGCTGAATGCTCATGTCAGCATGACGAACATGACATGGCCCTCCTCTCTTCCTCACTACTGCCCCTCTTCCTGATCCCTGTTCCTGATTCCTCTTCCTGATCCCTCTTCCTGATTCCTCTTCCTGATTCCTCTTCCTGACCCCTCTTCCTGACCCCTCTTCCTGATTCCTCTTCCTGATTCCTCTTCCTGCCCCTCTTCCTGATTCCTCTTCCTGATCCCTCTTCCTGCCCCTCTTCCTGATTCCTCTTCCTGATTCCTCTTCCTGATTCCTCTTCCTGACCCCTCTTCCTGACCCCTCTTCCTCTTCCTCTCCCTCCTTCACTAACAGCAGTAGGCAGGAGGCAGAACGACGTTTCCTTTCACTTAAACCTCCTCACGAGACGTAAATGTGGAGCGCTGAGCCGTGACCCAAATGGATGCACAGAAAATAGAGGATTATAGCACCGGGAACGAGGAGTGGGGAAGCATGGCTTTTCATGCTGTGCCTCCAACAGAAAGCTGTTGTCCTGATTCTGCTCATAACCAAACATTAAGTAAAGTTATCTGCTCTTCCAATTATCGTTCGTGGTCCTGATGCCCCTCTGACATGAGCTGAACAGTGTCACACTGGATGTAAACATCCTGTAATCATTAATTCATCTTACCAGCCTGTGCATGCTGCAGACTGTAAACATACAGCCGGCTCCCCCAGAATGCACCTGTTCCTCAGCGTGCTCACTCGCTGCAGCCTGAGCGAGGGAGGGCGATGCACAACCCCGCCCTCGGTCCCACGCTGCTCCACTGATCGACAGCTGGTGCAATTACCCGCCGAAGGCAAGGAAGGAGACGACTGCAAGCTAGCAAGCGAGGATGTCAACAATAAAACGTGTCGTCCTCCTCAACTGAAGCGTGATCACATGACCTTTAGTTACTAAAAACATCAGACCTCACTGTGTCACAGGATTACAGCACACCTCATGTCTGTCAGGGAAGCTGTTAATAACTCAAATGATGATGACACAAATTAGCCAGCTAATGTCAGCTATGTGTTAGCGAGCTACTTTAGTTAGCTAAGAGACAGTTGCGTACTCTCAGAATACTTAAAAAGCTTAACTTACAGAAATATAGTGAAACATTTGGACAAAATACTTGTTGCACACCTAACGTTATATAAAGGATCCCATAGTTTTATATTCTGTCCCACTTTCCATCCTGTTACAAGTTCAACAGGAAAACTTTTAGCTATTTTTCTGTTTTTTGCTAGCAGACAAAAGTAAAAAGGAGGAAACTTCACACTTAAATACACTCTGTCACCATGCACAATTTTAAATACTTAGAAAACGATAATAGCAAATGGGAAAATTGTTTTCGCACATTGCTGGGCCTCATGGCATTTTGGTGAGAAACACTGAATGTATTTTTTTGTACCGTAAATTCCGGACTATAGAGCGCACCTATATATAGGCCACACCTGCTAATTTTTATAAGAAAAAAGAAATTGTACATAAATAAGCCGCACTTGTCTATAAGCCACAGGTGTCCCCGTTGAAACATGAGATATTAACGCGACAAGATGTTACAGGAAAGATTTTTTTAAACCTTTAATTAAATAAATGCCGGTAACATCCACAACTACATACATACCGCAAATGCTTTTTTTCAGAACAGTGCTTTTAACAGTACTAAAGTTGTCTTCTTCAGTATCGGAATTGAACAGCCTGTAGGTATGTAATTACTTCGTCACACATTTTCTCGGCGAAAATATAGGAACCTACCAGCAAAAGTCATTGATCACTACCGCCATCGTCCTCCTGTGCACTAAAACCATTGAAGTCCTCTTCAGTGTCGGAATTAAACAGCCTCAGAATTGCTTCGTTGCACTCAGTCTCTCTTTCGTTTGCGCTCTCAATGTCACTTTCCTCCCGAGGCAAATCCGCCCTTGAGCTTGCGCTGTCCTCCTCATCACGCAGCAGTCCAGCCTTTCGGAACCCGTTGGTGATGGTGGATTCTTTGACACTGCTCCACGCTGTTAGGATCCACTGGCAGACTTGAGAAAAAGTTGCTCTTCACATGCGGCCAGTTTTTGTAAAGGATTTCTCGCCGCTCATCATCCAAGCCTCCCACTGAACTCGGAGTGCCACCTTAAATGAACGGTTCACACTAATGTCGAGGGGCTGCAAATACTTTGTTGTGCTCCACTGTGACCTGTTCGGCAATTTCATCGGTCTGATATGACGAGGTTAAATGTGTTGGCGGCGGGAAGCTAGTTAGCCTATGAAAATCCATCAATCGTTGTAAAAGCCGCAGTCTCAAACCGTGTGAAAAAAAGTAGCGGCTTATATGCCGGAAATTACGGTAATTGTAATTTTCTTGTTTTGTTTTCAAGAAAAACTCCACATGGCACCTTTCATTAATGGTGATGCCCTTTTTATGAATCAATGCAGATGTTTCTACATGCTAACCCTGCAGCAGGGGCGGGTGACCTTTCCCCTCAGCAGCTCAGTCTACAATGTGCATTAGTGGTGCAGATCCACAAACACATGTCCAATCAACTTAATTAGCAGGAATTGTAAATGCCACACCATGAATGACCTGTGGGGCCTCCGACACTCATCTTTCTCTTTAGTCCGTTGAGTTTATGTTTGTACAGTTCACAAACTGCCTTTTAGTGGCCGTTATAATCCCTCACTTTTACTTGCTTACAGCAGCATACGTCGGCATTTTATGAATAAAAGTAATTTGAATCATCATGAAAACATTGAAGAGAATAAACTTGCACTCAAGGGGGTTAATAGTCGAATAGTTGGAAGGGGGGGTGGGTGGGGGGTTGTTTATCACCCCTTATTGTATCGTTTCCTTTCAATCAAGAAAAAATTCAAAATCAAGTTCTCTTTTGTTTCCAACCAGAACGACTGGGATGATTTTGTCTAAATCTAGTATTTAAAAACGAGACATGCTCTCCAATTTCACTCATTCAGAAGAGAAAAGAGAAGCGCTTAATAAATCATAATTATAATAATAATACAAGATGACTAGAATCTGAAATGCGCTCCACAGCTGTTACACCTCGTGGATTAACTGCAAACATGTGCATCAAGTATTCTGTTTGAAGCTTTGCTGGAGTCCATATTCACATGAACATGTACTCTCATGTGAATGCATGTACATGTGGAGTCACACACACACACACACACACACACACACACACACACACACACACACACACACACACACACACACACACAAATACAAGCACATCAAAAAGCATACCATTATTTTTAATTCAATTAAACACAAGCTGTTCCAGCTATTTGTACTCACATGTAATGGACAGATACATAATCACGCATGCACAGGGAGACACATATCCATTACTTTGAAGTATTTTGATGCAAACAGACACAAAACATGGTCACGTCGTGGTCACACACACACACACACACACACACACACACACACACACACACACACACACACACACACACTCGGCAGAGTGCTGTGCATTGATAACAACGTGCCACACTGGAGTCCTTTGGCTTCATGAACAGTCATGTGATGAATGCATCGTTCATAAGTTCATAACACCGCTCTGTTGATTTGGCTCAAACGTACCGGACAGCGTGTTATTTCATTTTTCAAACTCCTGCGATGAAAAGACTCCTTGTTTTGAACATCGTGCGCTTCAACCCAACGAGTCACCTTCAGACTTCAGCTGGTTTCATGGCCGATGCTCCGGCAGTGTTGTAACCAACAATTGGCCTTTTGTGGAAGACAAGAACACGACGGACAATTTATTTTTCCATCTAAATGTAGAGCACATTTTAATTGAATGTCAAGAAAATCGTTAAAATAAAATGTGCATGAACGCTCGTTTCCATCCGCTGCCGCTGAGTGATCATTGGCTGTTGGTTCATGGAGATGAGCAGCAGGTGGAACGTCACTCTACCTCTGCAGAAGAGGAAGGTTTCATGAATCCGTGTGAGGAAGGTCTCATCAGATCCGGAGCAGAGCAGAAGCTTCAGTGGACGTTGACGTCACATGATTCATGAACGTCATCATTTATTCACTAAATCTCTGTCATTTCACTTCGTCACATGTTGATGTTGTGGACACACACACTGGTCCACCTCAGCCCTCAAACCCTCAAACCCTCAAACTAGAGTTCAAGGTCTGTTTTGGAATGATCTGCGTTTCCACTCGAGCACGAAGGGAAAATGTATCAAAACAGGTGTGAAACTCACCTAGTTGCATATGAAACAAGTTATGGATTTCAGATTGAAAGTGTTTCTTTCACATATTGTTTCAAGTGTTACCTTTAGTCTTTAGAATAATGTATTTAACCCTGAACACGAAGGTATTGGATCGGACGGAGAGGAGTGGATAGTTTCAGGACAGGGCTCAGCTCCACTGCGTCCTGGTGGAGTGATGGACATGTGGACATGTGGACATGTGGACATGTGGACATGTGGACATGTGGACATGTAGACATGTGGACATGTAGACATGTAGACATGTGGACATGTAGACATGTGGACATGTGGACATGTGGACATGTGGACATGTAGACATGTGGACATGTAGACATGTAGACATGTTGACATGTGGACATGTGGACATGTAGACATGTGGACATGTGGACATGTAGACATGTTGACATGTGAACACATGGACATGTGGACATGTGGACATGTAGACATGTGGACATGTAGACATGTGGACATGTGGACATGTGGACATGTGGACATGGACATGGACATGTAGACATGTGAACGTAATGACATGTGGACATGTAGACATGTGAACATGTTGACATGGACATAATGAACATGTGGTATATTGACATGTGGACATGTGGACATGTTGACATAGACATGTGGACATGTAGACATGTGGACATGTGGACATGTGGACATGGGACATGTGGACATGTGACATGTGGACATGTGGACATGTGGACATGTGGACATGTAGACATGTGGACATGTGGACATGTTGACATGTGGACATGTAGACATGTTGACATGTGGACATGTTGACATGTGGACATGTGGACATGTTGACATGTGGACATGTAGACATGTGGACATGTAGACATGTAGACATGTTGACATGTGGACATGTGGACATGTAGACATGTGGACGCGTTGACATGTTGATCATCAGTTGTTTACTGGCTCATCGTAACATCTGACTGCACCAAAACATGTGAAAACATAGAAACTATGTGTGTGTTGTTGGAGAGCAGACACTCCGAGGATTCCGCTTTCAGTTTTTTACTTTTGTTAAGTCTCCCGGAGTCGTTTAAAACCTAAATCCGACCTTGCGCCCTCTGCTCCTCCCTCTGGGTCTGAATTTGATGAGAGTGGCGACCTTGAAGTCCATGTGATCGTCCTCACTAATCTTCTGTCGTCACCTCTTGTTGCCTCTGAGCATCGCGCTGTTAAGCCTGCGAGTGTGTGTGTGTGTGTGTGTGTGTGTGTGTGTGTGTGTGTGTGTGTGTGTGTGTGTGTGTTTAATTTAGTGATACCGAGAGACAAGAGAGAGGCTGGGAAACGCACAGAGAGAGAAATAGGTGACCAGGTGAGCCTAACCCACTCAGCACCATGGTAACAGTAACCGTGACAGCTGGAGGGACAGGAGGGAAGCTGGGAGATTCCTGAAAGGATTGGAGAAACCCTCCCTCTGGTTATCCTTCTCATTCTCTCTCCACGGCTCTCCCTCCCTGGGAGATTGCTGAACCCCCGTCCCCCCCGTCCCCGTCCCTTGGGAGCTCCATCTAATGGGTAGTCGCCAAGGTCGCCAATCCTCCCATCCAATCAGGATACTTCTGTGTATCTCCTTCTTCCTGGCTCTTAGTCATCTGACCTCCGAGTTGCTCGGGGCAGCCGGCTCACGGAGGCCGCTGTGATCTCTCCAGGGACACGAGAGTCAGGTCACCAACTGAAACTGTTAGTGATACTTGAAGTCATGGAGTTGATCCCTGAGTGCTGCACGCATCTACCACGAGCACAGCCAATCAGAGGGCTGACCCACACACTGTGAGAGACAATTAATCACTTTAGACAATACCAAACTTCTGGTATCATTTAAGTGTTAATCACAGTTTTTGTTTGCTATGAATACATACATGTATGTACGCTGTTTGACATTTCCTCTCCATAAAGTTCCAGACTATATATTCTGTTATTTACGATGGGTAATAGTGCCGTCATTCAGTTGCAGATCAGGGTTGAAGAAGCTGTCACGCTAATGGGAAGTGAAGTCTGTTTAGGTTTTTCCCGTGTTTAGCTTGTAGAGTGATAACCGCTCTACTTACCTGGGACATCAGGCCGGCAGGGGACCGGGGGAGATGGAGATCACCTGCTGTCACCTTGTGATGGATCTGTCACAAACCCTGATTCAACCTCTCCCTGGCCTGTGAGAGTACATTGGGTTTTCACAAAAAGGTTTTAAATTAATTGGAGTCAGAACTTGTATACCTTGCAGACTAACGGCCACGATACACACATGAGAAAAGTCTGTTTCATACATCATACCAACACACCTCACTCGTAGATTTCCTGCGATGATATTTATGCTCAATCTTCACCAGAAGAGCAGATCTGGACATCTGCTTCGTATTTCCATCACGCTGTTAACGCTACGTCGACATCAACATGTCAGATAAGTGAAGTGCATTCAATTAACAAAGGTCAATATGGGACCTAACAGTCTCAGGACTCCATTGATGAAATCCAAATGTCACATCAAGCCGCTGCATACAAATAGCTCCGGACAACACGGACCTGCCCCCGCAGGGCGAGCAGCTTATTGAAGCAAATTGAACAATTATTATAAACTGATTTTCAAAACGCTACACAGTCCAATAGAAAGAAATGTGTAATCTGGTGCTAATTATAGGGGAACTAAACACTGTGTTTAACTAAACCCAAGACAATACTTCTAAAAGAGTTAATTAGCTGAAAGCAGAATATTCTGGTTGACGTGCAGCAGGTCAGCTGGAGATGCAAAATGGAAAATGTGTCTAGAATAAAATCCAGTATTTATGGAAAATAAAGCTTTAAGAAAAAACATTTACTTGGGTTTCAGTTTTTTTTTTTATGCATGAATATGCAACACATTACACAATTCTTTGCAGATAAAGGGCAGTATTTGACCCAAATGACCCTGTCTCCTACAAAATGATGTTCCCATACAACCAAAACTGTATTCTCAATTATGTTTTTATGTTTTTTTTTTTTTTCTTTTATTGGTTTTCACAAAACAAAAATGCAACAAAAAGACTTGGTTATGTTTCGTAAAACATGGTTTGGCTCATAATTTACTAAATGAACATCATGCTGTATTGAAGAAGACTTGAAACTAGAGATTGAGACATAAACTCATGTTTACAATGTTTACTGAGGGAATAAATCAAGAGAGAAGTAGAATCATTTTCTATAGACTTCTATACAACCAGAGGAGTCGCCCCCTGGTGGTCAGGAGAGAGAATGCAGCTTGAACACATGAAGCTTTGACTTCTATACAACCAGAGGAGTTGCCCCCTGGTGTCAGGAGAGAGAATGCAGCTTTAACATATGAAGCTTTGACTTCTATACAACCAGAGGAGTCGCCCCCTGGTGGTCAGGAGAGAGAATGCAGCTTTAACACATGAAGCTTTGACTTCTATACAACCAGAGGAGTCGCCCCCTGGTGGCCAGGAGAGAGAATGCAGCTTTAACACATGAAGAAACATAATTGACAATAATTGGCAGTTGCGTTGTATGGGAAAGTCATTTTTAGGAGGTCAGGTTGCTACCAGCTGATCTCATGAGACAGTATAGTGTGTTCAGGCAGCATAGTGTGTTCTAACACAAGACAAATATGTCACGTACACAATGCACAGTGCTGTCTTTAGCTCCCTGCCTTTACAAAAACCACCAGATGTAGTGGTCCACTGAGGTCATGAGAATGTTAGATACACTAACCTTAACACCTATATATATTTACTAGGCTGTTACTCCAGATTGTTGAGGGCGTATATTCCACCCCAGCGAGGACTCCAGCCTTCGTCCTCTGGGACCTTCGGGTTCAACCCTGTGATGTTTATCTTGATTGTATGAAAAACAGGTTTTTTGTATTGCCCTTTCGGATTGGATTCGAAGGGTCAAAGGCCATCTAATGATCGTCTGGAAAATGACTGGTCGATATTGCAGAATGCCTAAAGGCCAGTTTTTCTGACATGCCTCATGGTTCTCCTCAAACGAGTGTTAAGGACCTGAACATGGCTGGACCCAACAGACTACTGTACCCACGAGACCTAACTATTTAGATTGCTTCATATGAGTTTAAATAAATAAAAAAAAGTGAACCTGGCTCATAGCACGGCACCATCAGCCTGTATAAGTGTATCTTCCCTTCACACGACATGCTAAAGATGTACGTATCAATGAGAGCCAACTGTCACTAACAAAGGAAGAGGAGATCTGTCCTCACGGATTGAGAAGGCATAAACCCAACATGTGCATGCCAGAGGTTTAAATCTGCCTCATAACATCCTTTTGTCTCTCCTTCCTTCCTCGCTGCATTGTAAACCAGATAATAAAGCAAATTTATCACAACAAAAACCCAAATAAAGTGCTCAGAATAGAGACCATTAATGTGCCCTCTGAAACGTCCCTGTTGATTACACTCATGTTTCTCCTCCAACCCAACCGGGCTGATAGTCCTTTTACACATGAGCGCTTTAATTTAATTGCATTATTTCAGCATCCTCCCCCCTATTATGCTTTTGAATTAGCGGTGTATGATTGTACTCATTCATTTTCCTGCGTCTGCTCCCAAGTGGGAAGACACAAGCTTGACCTTGGGTGGGGGTCAACTTCGGTTGAGCAGATTAAGGCGTGTTGCATGTACTGCGTTGGGTGTTGGGTGAGACTGTCTCACACACCACCTCTGTGTATTGATTCTCCTTTCGCTATCAACTGCCTACTGTAGATGCATACATATATGTATATTGTTGAAGTCCAACTGAAATATACTGAAGTATATCCTCAGTGTTAGTTTTAGCTCGTGTTCCAACAATAAGAAAACTAAAACATGTATTGTTCTGCAGCGACAGCCTCCTCTTATACCCCCCAGTATCACGGCCGTTTGTGAAATAATAACAAAATACAATCTATTGGTTTTGTCTTCAGGGACAAACACAACATGTGTGTCCCTGTACACAAAACCAATTTCGTGACTCTTCCCCAAACTCCGTGAGACGGTGATACTTCTACTGTAATTTGATTGGTTTTATTGATTGGTGGATATTTTGTTCCAGCTCAACATGCTGTGCTTGAGTTCATCCCCTCTGCCTCGTCCCATCCTTCCCTCGTTCTCCTGCTGACCTTTGATGACGGACTCATTGTCGTGGTATTGAGTCATAACGCTGTTGTTGAGGAACCTTTCCTGATCTTCTGACTGGGAACTCTGATGATCAACCATCAGAAGCATGAATCACATCGATCACATTTGTGTTCAGCACAACTTTTACCGGGTAGGAATGGATTGTTCAATGAAGGTTAGGCTCTACAGAGAAACACAATTCTCTCTCAACCGGATCATCTCTGAAACACACATCTTGTCACAGTCATCAGTGATAACCTCTGAAGCGGAGGAATCCTCATTTGTAGAAGGCAAACAGAATCTGTGTTAGCTGATAAACATAATCCTTGTCTTATGCATTTATTGACTTTGTTTGCAGCTTAAGTGAAATATTCGAGAAAGAGAGAGAGAGAGAGAGAGAGAGACAGAGAGAGAGAGAGAGAGAGAGAGAGAGAGAGAGAGAGAGAGAGAGAGAGAGAGAGAGAGAGAGAGAGAGAGAGAGAGAGAGAGAGAGACAGAGAGCGAGAGAGACAGAGAGACAGAGAGAGAGACAGAGAGACAGAGAGAGAGAGAGAGAGAGAGAGAGAGAGAGAGAGAGAGAGAGAGAGAGAGAGAGAGAGAGAGAGAGAGAGAGAGAGAGAGAGAGAGAGAGAGACAGAGCGAGAAAGAGAGAGAGAGAGAGAGAGAGAGAGAGAGAGTTGGTATCTGACAAACAGGAGGCTATATGGAACGAATGAAGAAACAAACTTAGCCAACTCTTCAATTACATTCCCTCATCTGGGGAAGGAACCAACGTACAGCACTCTCATCTTCATCAGTGAGAACAGAAAAGGTACTGATGGTTTATTATCGCCCTTAATTCATCTCCCACCTTCACGTATAATACAGGTTTTTTTTATTCTTTTCTTTGTAGCAAATTGGGACTTCAGTCAAAACTCCGTTGTGCAACCCTGTCGTACGATGACAAATAAGAACCTGGTTACCTTGAGACCTTGTGATTAACACAAACACTCACATTGATTCCTTTCTATTCTAGAATCACCGTTTCCTCTTGAAACACATCAGAGCTGCTGGAGGAAATCTCTCGGAAAAAGAAAAAATGAAATCCAATAATTAAAATGTGCTGGTGATCTTTCAGGTTGCACCTTAATTAAATAATCTGAGGTTTTTAACACCTGGTCTGTTTTAATAAAACTCTGCTGTGGTTCACTGTGAACACAGTGATCGTACTCTGGTGCGGAGCAAGACGTCTTTCTTTGGTTGTGGAGGGACTCGTCTTGGGTTCCTCGTACTTTATTGGGTGTTAAAAAGTGAACTGCCCATTATTCAGAAAGAGCACTCGTCCAAAAAATGTCTGAAAAAAAAAATACACATTACCCATAAAATACACATTGTTCCTGCAACAACCAGAAGCACAAGGATGGTTGTTCTTCTATTAATCACACGTTTACTTCCGCAGGATGAAAATACTCTAAATTCAAGGTCCCTTCCAATGATTTTTCTCCTGCGAGAATTTTAAGCCCACAAAATATGTATTTTCTAATCTTTAAAGCTTTTGGGACAAAGATCCGTGCTTTAAGCTTCACGAAGTAAACCTGAGAACTAAGTGAACCCGCGTTAGAAGGTTGTTTTGAAAAGACATCCTTCATGAGCCTCAGAGTTTTAACCACTAACCAAATGTCGGTAATAATTTATAAATAATTTAATAAGTTGCAAAGATAAGAGAAGAAGGTGTAAAAAATTATTTTAATCAGTGATTCATTTTCATGACAGAGACTCATTTGTGTAATTATTTCTTGCAAATGCTCTTACTGGATGAATAATGATATTTTGCATTTCTGGAAATAATTGTCACTGTCATTATTGGTGTTAATTGATGAATCGCATTCTTGTAGCTGTTAGTTTGAAAAGCATTTGTCACATTTATTAATTATTTTCCTCCTGCCGGTGAGCTCTCTGCAGCTCGCGACGCTGATTTGATTAACAGGTGTTTTGATTAACATGCAGCACAGTTATGATGGTTCACACATTATGAACTGTGTATCGTAGCGTGTGAAGATGCTGCGTGACTTCATGTAACTGACCTCACGTGTGGAGGTCACGTAAACCACTCGCTGTCACAGCTGTCACTCTTTCTGAGGCAAGTTTCAGATGAGTTCAACTAATGCTCAAAGTTTCTATTCTAGAAATCGTGAAGGGAGGGCAAGAACACACAAAGGGTGTGTGTGTGTGTGTGTGGGTGTGTGTGTGTTTGTGTGGGTGTGGGTGTGTGTATGTATGTGTGTGTGTGGGGCCTTACATGTAACCTTTATCTAACGGTAGATCTGATCCTCTCTTAGGAGACGGCACTACCGATCTGTGTCTGAATAATGAGGAAATCACACACACACACTCTATTCTCTCCAGCACAAAATCTCTAACACACACACACACACACACACACACACACACACACAGTGCAGCCGACTCTCTCTGCCTGTGATAATGAGCTACACCTTCTTTCTGTCATGTTCTGTTATACCTCTTGTCACCATTGTGTGGTACAGTGTGTGTGTGTGTGTGTGTGTGTGTGGTACTGTGTGTGTGTGTGTGTGTGTGTGTGTGTGGTACAGTGTGTGTGTGTGTGTGTGTGTGTGTGTGTGTGTGTGTGTGTGTGTCTGTGGTACAGTGTGTGTGTGTGTGGTACAGTGTGTGTGTGTGTGTGTGTGTGTGTGTGTGTGTGTGTGTGTGTGTGTGTGTGTGTGTGTGTGTGTGTGGTACAGTGTGTGTGTGTGTGTGTGTGTGTGTGTCTGTGTGGTACAGTGTGTATGTGTGTGTGGTACAGTGTGTGTGTGTGTGTGTGGTACAGTGTGTGTACCTTCCCTTAGTGAGGAAGCTTTTACACTCAAACTTCATTCATCCACCTGTTTCTCCTCCTGAGCAGAAACAAACTGAGGGAAGTCAGCTTCAATTTAAAGTTCATCTCCTGGAACTGAAGACCAAACATATTTCTGATCCAGCATTTATATATCTATATGGATGCATATAGATTTATATATGTATATAGATATATAGATATATATCTATATCTATATCTATATAGAGATATATAGATATAGATATATATATATATATAGATATATATCTATATACATATATAAATCTATATAGATGTATATAGATATACATCTATATAGATATATATATGAAAGTGATTATCACAGGATGATTTGAGACTCTCCTCTGACTCTGGACTCTGTTGTTGCTGTGGAGAAGCGGCCGGCCTCCCACACATCACCTCCTTCAATGCTGTTTGGCAGAAAAAAATAAAATAAAAAATAATCTGTTCAGTCCTTTCCTGAAAAGTTCAACCTCCCCGAGCCTGTGAGAGCACTCTGCTCTGCTCCGGTGCAGCGCTGCTCTCAGAGCACTCACCTTGTGCCTCAGCTGCTTTCATGTTCATGTAAATGGTGGAAAAATAATATGTATGAAGAGAGATAGACAGTCCGGAACAATAAACATTTCATGGAAGGGGAATAAATAAATAAATGTGTCTCAGCTTCTGAGTTGTTCCTGCTGCTGATTCTGAGAACGTGTGCAGAACGTTGTCTGATTCTAACACCGTGTTCCCCCTGAAAAGATTTAACCGCTTAGCGTCGCTGTTAAATTATTACACAACGCAATCTGGTTCGCCACATCAACAAAACAAAGAAAAAGGGACAATAGTTATGTTGTAAAAAATAAATGCAAAGACAGAAATCTTGAGTGAGCAGACGCCTGGACAACGAGATTTCATACGGGGGATCAGAAGTGTGCCCTCCTGCACCTGTAAGTACACCTCATAGTGATGTCACAGGGTACTGTGTAGTAGTGATGTCACAAGGTACTGTGTGGTAGTGATGTCACAGGGTACTGTGTAGTAGTGATGTCACAAGGTACTGTGTAGTAGTGATGTCACAGGTTACTGTGTGGTAGTGGTGTCACAGGGTACTGTGTAGTAGTGATGTCACAGGGTACTGTGTGGTAGTGGTGTCAGGGTACTGTGTGGTAGTGATGTCACAGTGTACTGTGTGGTAGTGATGTCACAGTGTACTGTGTGGTAGTGATGTCACAGTGTACTGTGTGGTAGTGATGTCACAGGGTACTGTGTGGTAGTGATGTCACAGGGTACTGTGTGGTAGTGATGTCACAGGGTACTGTGTGGTAGTGATGTCACAGGGTACTGTGTGGTAGTGATGTCAGGGTACTGTGTGGTAGTGATGTCACAGGGTACTGTGTGGTAGTGATGTCAGGGTACTGTGTGGTAGTGATGTCCAGACGTGATGTCAGGGTACTGTGGTAGTGATGTCACAGGGTCTGTGTGGTAGTGATGTCAGGGTACTGTGTGGTAGTGATGTCACAGGGTACTGTGTGGTAGTGATGTCACAGGGTACTGTGTGGTAGTGATGTCACAGGGTACTGTGTGGTAGTGATGTCACAGGGTACTGTGTGGTAGTGATGTCACAGTGTACTGTGTGGTAGTGATGTCACAGTGTACTGTGTGGTAGTGATGTCACAGGGTACTGTGTGGTAGTGATGTCACAGGGTACTGTGTGGTAGTGATGTCAAAGGGTACTGTGTGGTAGTGATGTCACAGGGTACTGTGTGGTAGTGATGTCACAGGGTACTGTGTGGTAGTGATGTCACAGGGTACTGTGTGGTAGTGATGTCCAGTGTACTGTGTGGTAGTGATGTCACAGGGTACTGTGTGGTAGTGATGTCACAGGGTACTGTGTGGTGGTTGATTCTCTTTGAACAGACTGGTCACAGATGAGGTTGGAGGTGAAGATCAATTTATCAGAATTCTTTATTGTACATGAATCATGAAGGAAAGTACAGTTTGCTGGACTGCAGAATTTCTTCATCTTACTGAAGGAAACAAAAACCTTTATACCCTCCTGTCACATGGGGGGCACATGGGGTGGGATACATGGTGGGGGAGGAGCACATGGGTGTCATCTTTATGTCCATTCATGGATGTTAACCAGATTAAACTTAGGTTTGAACCTAGAGGTCAGCTATTTACATTCCAGGGAGAAACACTGAACACAGGCATACGAAACATGAGTCCATATATGGAGATGGTCAGAAAATAGGCATGCAAGACATACTGTAGGTCTCTATATAGATAAGAGTTGATGGGTCAACCAGATACACCTGTTCAACCCGGTACACCTGTTCAACCGGATACACCTGTTCAACCGGGTACAAAATAAAGGTTAAAAATATGACAATACAGGAAAGAGAGAGAGGACATCATGTGGGAGAATCACTTCAATACAAACGTTTTACTGCATTAAGGGAAATTTATTGAAATAAATTTGTCCTAATTCATTTTTTGTTGAGGAGAACAGAATTGGCGTGAAGGCTGGCCGTGTCCTCCAGATAAAACCAAACCTGGCATTTTAACGCTGGCTGAGCATCAGAAAGGAAAAAGAGTTTTTTCGGCTTCACTCAGAACATTTTGTGACGACTGAACATCCAAATATTTCCAGAATTCTGCTTCATTCCCTGCACTGTGTGGGCCCTGAGGACCTCAGGGACCACACACACAACTCATCTCACATCTCACGGTAAAACCCACAGTTTGATATCTGAGGTTTCAAACATTTGTTTCAGATCGTTGAATGACTTCATGTGAGAGGAAACAATCTCACCTCCGCCACACAGCGAGGAGCCATCCTGAACCACTTGTTTCTCCCTACCGCCCTGTCAGGCTGTTTGACTGACTTAAAGACTGCCTGGCTGGCAGACTCCTTCATGTTCTACCTGCCAACTTCTCCTTCGTGCCGGTCTGCCTACCTACCATCTGTCTTCTTCGCTGCTTTCTACGGAGGGAAACGTAAGAAATAAAACCAGGAGACGAGCCTTCTCCTGAGCCGGTCGGTACTAGAGGACTTCCTGCAGACCGCATGTCGCACGGTGCCGGAGGCTGAGCACGGCAAACAGCTGGCAAACAGCTGGCAAACAGCTGGCAAACAGCTGGCAAACAGGGGCCGCCTCGTTTGGCTCTTTGGACTATTGCAATTTAGAATTTGGAGCAGAGACAAAACATTGCTCTGGAAAACCGAGTTTGTGGGAGGACAGGGCAAACCGGATTATGTGCCTTAACGGATGCATTATAGTGGCAGACTGTTCTTACAGCGCCGCTGTTTGCTTTGTTGAAATGGTGTTCAGTAAACAAGACGTTTACTTCATTTTCCAAAAGCAGGAAGACGTGTGGCGCTATGGTGGCCTGTGTGGGCCAACACAACGATCACGTCTTCACTGTGGAGGCTGTGCTTCATGTCTGTGTCCCTGTGGGGACCACTGTGTTGTGGAGGGGACGTCTGCTCTAGGATGAGTGGGGAGGACTTCTTAGGGTCAGACAGACAGATTGCATCAGTTCGGCTCATTTCCAGGAAGAATTCTGAAAGTTAAAGCTCTTTCCTCATATCTCCCTCTATTCCCTTTAATAATTTATATCATTCTGAGGTAAAATAATCCCATCTCTCCCTGGCCTGATTATTGTCAGTGACCTGAGAGCTGAGCTTTATTTCAACATGAAACTAATTATTCTGTCTCCACATCAGTTAAAAACCAACAACCTCAAGAAGCCAAAGGAAAATAAAATAGTTTCATAAAAGGTTTTATTCCAGCGAATGCTCTTTTCTGTCTGAACTCTTCCCTCTCCTGTCCCGTGGTTTGGGAAAGACGACAATAGAAACTTCTCAACATTTTGATTCCCGTACATGAATCCCGACACCACACGATGATGTTTCTCTCTGTTGTTCACCAGCGAACACCAGAGATCAGCCGCTGGTCGGAGGTCAGCGGCTGGTCGGAGGTCAGCCGCTGGTCGGAGATCAGCCGCTGGTCGGAGATCAGCTCCCGTTCACTGAGCAGCTTCTAGTTGTGTCACAGTGTGGGGTTTTGTTAAGTGTGGGTTTCCTGTTTTATTTTGAAGGTTCCCTGTCTCGTGTTTCCTCATGTCACTTCCTGTCTGCGTGATTGTCTAATTGAATCCTCCTGTGTCTGATCACAGGTGGATGGGTCCAACATGCAGTCATCTTTCAGCCTCAGGTGAGACGAGAAGTAAATGTTGATGATTTTGTTACGTAACTCGTGTCCTTCAGTTACTTCACTTCTGTGGTTATTTTAACCCAAACAAAGATCTTCTATTAAACATAACCAAGTAGTTGTGTTGCCTAACTCTCACTGAGTTTCCTGTGAAGACGGAAGTTTATTTTGAAAAGACCGCATTCATGTAACGAGCAAAAACAGCTGTTTTTGTAGGAAATAGCAGAGAAAGAAGGAGGAACTTTTTGTGTGATATCATCCAAAGAGTTGTGAGGACACGTTGTTCATGGAGAAGATATATGACTCTGTATAAAGAGTGGAAGTGAGAGAAGGCTAAATGAAGAGCTGCAGATGATTGACAGGAGGTCACGGTGAGGTTCTATAACTCCATTTACTCTACCGGATCACGGGGACTAATCTCCGTCTGATATCAGCTCTCGTAATGTAACGACACGAGGACTCTGTCATTAAGCCGCTCCACGTCTTCCTCCTGAGGAGATTAAAAAAGGCTCATCAAGCAGAGGAGATGGTGTAATGTTCAGAGATATCAGAACCCATCAACAGGTGGAAGGTCAGCGCTCACAGACGTGTGTCAGCCAGGGAACCGCCACAGAAGAGCCACAACATGGCGTCTGAATGATGAACCAGCGTTATGCGATCTCTGCGGCACATACACAGATTTATGTTTTAGTTTTACAAAATAAGCAAATTAAGTTTTCTACAATTTTTTTTCTTTTCTTCAGTTCAATAAATACATAGCTAATAACAAAAAACAAAGTAGATGAAGTTAGAAGTTAACGCTTTGATTGCTTCTTCCAGTATTTTATTCTGAGTATATAAGTGTCATTCATCCCTAAACCAAAGGCAGCGACAGCCTCTGACAGGAAGCACGTCGGGGTCTCCGAGGGTGTTTATTGCATCACCATAGCAACACATCGTCATGCATGTTTTACCCTCCAGTAATCCTACTGCCTCCTCCCATTGTTCTTACAAATCTGCTACTTTTGTAATGTATTTATGTATTGAGCTGTACAGTGTTGTACTACAGTGTTTGCTGTTGAATTGTACTGATAATATTTGGCCACTTAATTGTAATAACAGACGGAGAATTAGCTCTCTAGCTAACTCAGACGTCACTAAAATGTTGATGAATGTGCACAGTCCCCGGTAACTACATGAATAAATATAGGGTGCAGTCAGTCTGTCATCTACCGTATGATGATGATGATACACACACACACACACACACACACACACACACACACACACACACACACACACACACACACATACCCCTGCCTCTATGCAGCAGGTCTGCATTCATACTGACTGACCTCTTCACAAAGCTCTGACTCAACCACACAATAACTTTGTTTCCACTTTACCTTTGTTGAGTGACTCCTGGTTCCCTCGTGGTGACGTCCTCGTCCTCCTCCTCCTCCTCCTCCTCCTCCTCAGCCTCCCCGTACCAGTTAAAGCTGGAGGAATCTGACATTTAGATTCTACCAACCCCATGATCTTATCTCTGTAAAGATCATTTTTATATATCATATCTGTTGAGAGGAGACATGTTCATAACTCCCTTTAAGCTGTTGTACTGACCTGACATCTGTGAATAAAATATAAAATATGTGGCGTATGCAAGGTGAATTTAAAAACCCACAAAATGAATATTATAAGTTGTATCAGTTATATATGTTCTAACTCAGCTGGATCCCTTCAGGGAGGTGTCTCTTTAAGAAGCTGGTCCAGTGAACCCGGTCCAACAGAACCAGAGCCTTCAGAGGCCAGAGGAACAGAACTTGAGATTCTCTGAAGCTGAAGTGGAATATTCACACATCACTCTCACTTTGGGGCAACGTGAGCCACGAGGGCATTAAATATTGACAATATTAGTATTTATTCATGTGCATTCCATTACAAAGAGAGAACATGTAAGATCATGTGTTTATGTATCATTCAGGAACAAGCAAACACGACTTCAGCAACAATGAGGTCCTCTGAGTTTATCATCAGAAAATAGTCACGTTGTTTTTGCTGTTCACAATATTACAGACTTCCCCGGATTTTAATTTCTTCTTTTGAAAAAAAATAGGAATAATTGATTCAAACACAAAGATGCATGTAAACACCAACCCTCAGCGGAGTCCTGCACGATCCGGAGGGAGAAGCAACACTCCTCTTAACTGTTCCCACGGGGAGGAGGGAGGAGAGAGGAGAGGAAACAAGGGAGGCAGCAGAAGAGCGTGAGGGAGGAGAGAAGGAGATCAACCCTGTGTTTGATCACCAACTCCAAATCCAATGAAAGAGAGAGGAGGTGAGGAGAGAGGAGGTGAGGAGAGAGGAGGTGGGGAGAGAGGAGATGGAGGTGATGAGAGAGGAGAGGAGGCGAGGAGAGAGGAGGTGAGGAGAGAGGAGGTGAGGAGAGAAAGCTTCTGGAAGCAGGTAGAAACCTGCTGGGACTTCCTGTCCTGGAGCCTCGACCAACAACACCTTCAATAAACACAATGTGTGTGTGTGTGTGCGTGTGTGTGTGTGTGTGTGTGTGTGTGTGTGCATGACTTTTATTGGCGTGTCAACAGCAGGGCGAACATTTTAAACATCACATCAGTGTGTTTGTGTGTCAGCGCTGTCACATTGCCAACGTGTGTGTGTGTGTGTGTGTGTGTGTGTGTGTGTGTGTGTGTGTGTGTGTGTGTGTGTGTGTGTGTGTGTGTGTGACCTTGCTGGTGTGTGTGTTTCCATGTTGATGTGAGTGTGTACGTGTGATGACATTGTTCATCCCTTCAACACACAAAATAATAATAAAGTAGCAAAGTGTTTGTTGTGCGTTAGATACATTAGAGAAGTTGTGTGTTCATCAGCCTGAGGTCTGACATTGAAGCTTAAGTTATGAAACAAATCATCTGAGGGTGATGATGTGTGAAGCAGAGAGCTGGAGGCTCAGGTGTTCAGCTCCTCCGGGCCAAAGGATGAGCAGATGAGCAGGTTGTTACACGTTGGATTTGCTAAGCCCCGCCCCCCCGCCGCTACTCCGTCAAGATGTCAGAGCTCCGTTACCATGGAGCCCGCGCTGTCACTCACTGCCTGAAGAAATATTATCTCACTTCTGGTCAAATAAAAGCCTGATTCCAGAGAGAAGAGTCGACATGAAGTGTCTGAAGGATGAAAACAGGTTCGAGAGATGAAGATGGAAGCTGAAGTGTGAACGTGAAGCACCACATCTCCTGGAGATCCCTTTCCCTCCAGCAGCTAGTAGCTCATGTCAGCTCCACAGGTTTCACGTGTAGCTCCTCCCACCTCTCCGGGTAACGGGAGTCACTCTGTAAACATGACCAGCTCCGAATCCACAAAAGAAGAAGAACATCTGGAACCACAGATAAGAGTCTACGGGCCATGCTTCGCTAGGATTGGCCAGTCTGCATTTTAAGGGGCGGGACTTAGTGAAGGGTCATTTATTTATCGTCTTAAAATGCTCATAATTTATTTTTGTTTGAATCTTTAACGCAGCAACTTAAAAGAATCAAATCAAACTGAAAAGGAAGGAGCGGTTTGTGTCTCATCTGCAGCTTCCTGATGAAAAGACCTTTCACCCGCCTGAGAAATAATATTGTGAGGAGCTGCTCCTCCTCTGTCTGCGTCTGAGGAGGCGACAGCCTGATGTCTCGCTCGCTCTCCATCTGTGGCGGATATGAGCTCCAGTCATCGAGCCCGGCTCAGAGGTCACGCTGACAAGTGGCCGGTCAACACGCCGGGCGTCCTCCGGAGACGGGTCGGCCACGGAGCAATCACAGGACACGTGTTTATGTGAAAGGAGCGACAATTGTCTCGGTCTTATTTTCATACCTCTGGTCTGTCTGATGGATGATATTTATTCCAGACAACGAAACACAAGCTGCAAAACCTCACCCAAAATAAAGCGGGAAATGTTGAAGAAGTAGTTGCGTAAAAGGGTTAATAATGTGATTTTTGGCAGGCGGCAACCTGCAGTGAAGCCGATGTGGAAGTGTCTTAAAGCTGCATTCTCTCTCCTGACCACCAGAGGGCGACTCCTCTGGTTGTATAGAAGTCAAAGCTTCATGTCTTAAAGCTGCATTCTCCCTCCTGACCACCAGGGGGCGACTCCTCTGGTTGTATAGAAGTCAAAGCTTCATGTCTTAAAGCTGCATTCTCTCTCCTGACCACCAGAGGGCGACTCCTCTGGTTGTATAGAAGTCAAAGCTTCATGTCTTAAAGCTGCATTCTCCCTCCTGACCACCAGGGGGCGACTCCTCTGTTTGTATAGAAGTCAAAGCTTCATGTTAAAGCTGCATTCTCTCTCCTGACCACCAGGGGGCGACTCCTCTGGTTGTATAGAAGTCAAAGCTTCATGTGTTAAAGCTGCATTCTCTCTCCTGACCACCAGGGGGCGACTCCTCTGGTTGTATAGAAGTCAAAGCTTCATGTTAAAGCTGCATTCTCTCTCCTGACCACCAGGGGGCGACTCCTCTGGTTGTATAGAAGTCTATCAGACTTCTATACAGTCCGTTGTTTTTGGACATAAATGCAAAAGTTATTAGTGGGTTTTAGACCTTTACAGGACAATCACCATACAACATGATAAACTTGGAATAAATGTAATTATTTTTTTATTTTAATGAAATATAAGAGATATTAACACAGATGTTTCTCAGGGTGACGAGATGCATTTTGCAGCTTTACATTTTGTTGAAATCAAGCCGCTGCATCCGTTTGAAACAGCATAAATAACCCATGAAATAATTTCCTGGACACAAAGTAAAATAAGGAAAAAGAAAGCGATGCAGGGTGTCGCCGGATGTTTCCGTTCTTTCTTCTTTTTTTTTTTAAGGTATTTGTGAGCCGAGCAGGAAACGAGGAGCGAGGGGACAGGAGGAGCAGAGCTTTTCTAATTTACAACAACACAGGGATTCTGGATGGATTAGGGATGGGTGAGGACACACACACACACACACACACACACACACACACACACACACACACACACACACACACACACACACATTTCATGCTGAGAAACAAACACACATCTTGACCTCGTGGATTCTCAGGGAAGGATAGAAATGAAAGTGTGGATTAATCTTCATATTTCACACTGAGCTGACTGTAATGTGTAAATACACACATGACAACACACCATGTTTACTCATTCTCATTCAAAGTCCCAATTTGGTTCAGATTATTTAATTAATTTAATTTAGTCCATCTAAATCGAACATTCATAAAAAACAAAGATTGTCACTAATTATTCGTAGCATCCTCCAACTCCTCCTCTTCTCTTTCTTCATTCGTCACACAGATGCATCTGCATTTGACAGACACAGCTGGAATGGACGTCACACACACACACACACACACACACACACACACACACACACACACACACACTAATGCTGAACCTTTGGGAATTGCACCGTGATGTTGCAAACAACTCGTAGCGTTTAAATGAGCCATGGGGAGTAACATCACAGCCATCTGTAACATGCACATTAACACTCAATCTCACACGCACGCACACGCATGCACACACACACACATTAACACTCATTCATCACACACATGCCATCACCTGTCCCTGATTTCTTCTACAAAGGTCCTGTTCTGTTTAGTTTTCTCTAAAAACATCTGGTTGTGATGTCACTCCTGATGTCTTTTAGTTGTCTGGTTCATTTATTCAGCTTTCTTTTGTTGTTTTCACGTAGTTGAGTTGCCTCAACCTAACCAAGTAGTTGAGTTGCCTCAACCTAACCAAGTAGTTGAGTTGCCTCAACCTAACCAAGTAGTTGAGTTGCCTCAACCTAACCAAGTAGTTGTGTTGCCTCAACCTAACCAAGTAGTTGAGTTGCCTCAACCTAACCATGTAGTTGTGTTGCCTCAACCTAACCAAGTAGTTGAGTTGCCTCAACCTAACCAAGTAGTTGAGTTGCCTCCACCTAACTACTTTATTTTGACTGTATTCATGCTAATCGACACGTGTTGCTGGACTTGTGTGAGACAACCTTTTCGTATGATGTCATACGTTGACGATTTGTTGCCCTGTTCATAACCTGAATCGTTCAGCCACAGTGCACGAGGATCCTGAACAAAGGAAGCGTGCACGAGGATCCTGAACAAAGGAAGCGTGCACACGTATGACTGGAACTACGGTAAAACTCTAAGTGGCTCACGAGGATGAAAGTACACGAGCACCGAGATCTCTGACAGCAACCGCAGGCTGGGCCCTGAGCACCAAGGGTAAGGGACAGCTACACACACACACACACACACACACACACACACACACACACACACACACACACACACACACACACACACACACACACACACACACACACACTGAGGGGTGATTAGGGTCATTGACAGTGTGCAAGCAAAGCCTTTTCTCGTTCCGCCTTCATCTATCTCTCTCTCTCTCTCTCTCTCTCTCTCTCTCTCTCTCTCTCTCTCTCTCTCTCTCTCTCTCTCTCTCTTTCTCTCTCTCTCTCTCTCTCTCTCTCGTTTCCTCCGTCTGTCCTACCCGGTCACCCCGTGCTCAGGGCTCGCTGACAGGGGCCCCCGAGGGCCAAGAGCCTGTCGGACAGTGACAACTGACAGTTGACAGCCTGTCCCAACGGCGCGGACACACACACACACACACACACACACACACACACACACACACACACACACACACACATATCGTTTTCCTCCTCGGTTACACTGCCATCTTCTTTTTCCTCTGCCTTTCTCTCACTTTGACTTTGTCTTCTTTTCTTCCTCTTCCTCTCTCTTCCCCTTCCTCCCTCTTCCTCTTCCTCTTCCTCCCTACTCCTCTTCCTCTTCCTCCCTCTTCCTCTTCCTCCCTCTTCCTCCGATTCAAACTGCTGACCCAGGACGCCGCTCGGCCCGGGACTGTTAGTCTCCCACTGGGGAGCTGAGCGGTTGTGACCGTGCCCGGAGCCCCGGAGGGAGGCTGTGTGAGGAGGGTGGAGGGGTGGAGGGTTGGAGGGTTGGAGGGTGGAGGGTTGGAGGGTTGGAGGGTTGGAGAACAGCAGGGTCAGACGTGTGCATATCATTTCATTCTATACGGTCTAAACATAAACACAGCAGCAGAGTTTAGTAACAGACATCAACGTCTTGAATCTCGCTGACATGATTAAAAACTCACCAGGTGCAGACAAATATATCTATAGATCTATATATCTATATATCTATAGATATATAGATATATAGATCTATATATATATATATATATATATATAGATCTATATATCTATATATCTATAGATCTATAGATCTATAGATCTATAGATATAGGGAGGCGTCCTGATCAGATGTTGAACAGCCTCAGCTGGACCCTTTAGACGTGAACACAGACTGTACATAAGAAAGGGCCGTCGTCATGGTGACGTCTCTCATTGGTTTGTGGATGTTTTGAAGCCTTGAAATCGATGATTTCGTCGTCTTCATTTAGATCACAGACGTCACCAAGTTGATGTTTTTTTATCAACCAGTCAACAGGAAGTGACCTCATCTGGACTGAGGAGGACGTAGAGAACTGTCAATCACCTTGTAGCCCCGCCCTAAAGCATCCCCTGCTTTATAGTCTGTTTGACTCTAAATGGACCCCCCCCTCCTGATGAGAAACATCACCAGCCTCCCTATCCAATAAACGAGAGGATCCCATTGGACAGATAAAAGCTCAGCACAATGTTTCCATCTCCGATATTTAATGGGTTGTAAATATTAAAAATCTCGACAGTAAGCGACCTTCTGATCCCCCTCCCTTTACACTACCTCTGAATGCGTTATGAATAATTAATGACGGGCTACTTTTAGACGAGGGCTGTCAAAACATCTATCGATGTTGTATAATTCAACATATGCGTGAATGTGCTCGGAGACCAAAACACACAGACATAAAACACATAAACTAATAACTGCAGTCCGAAGTTATCAGATGATAACCTGCTTACAGCGTCAATAACAAGACCGTACATCAGACCCCCCCCCTCTGACCCCCCCCTCCCTCTGACCCCCCCCCCACTTCTCCTTCCCTCTGCAGGATGAACTCAGTTGACCTTTTGAACCGTTTAAATTCCTTCAGCTATTTATTTCTCTGCAAAAAGTTTGATTTGAGTTAATTGGGACAGAAGCAAATTATTCTCTCAATTATTGATGTTATGTCTACTTATGCAGACACATGTCAAATATATTTCTGCATCCTATCCTAATAAAACTCTGCGTCAGCATGCCGACAAAACATCGATATTCAGATGATATTCAGATGATATTCAGACGATATTCAGATGATATTCAGATGATATTCAGATGATATTCAGACGATATTCAGAGATATTCAGATGATATTCAGACGATATCAAATATTCAGACGATATTCAGATGATATTCAGCCTTGCAGGATAAAGAAATGACTTCATTGTTGATGCTGGTTGACTGCAGAGGGACTCGAGGGAGGATTTTACAGATACACATCTCATAAATGCAATTATTAGTGTAGAACTCCTCACATGATCAAGGCATGTGCTGACACCACACTGAGGCGTTAGCGTGTGCTCTGCTGTCTCGGCCCACGCTGAGCGTCTCCGCAGAAACCAGAGCATCTGATCTGATGAGGAGACGGAGGCTGAGCCCACGCTGCACGTCTGCGTTCCTGAAGAGCTGCATATATTTGAGTTTCCTGGATGACTGTTTGTATCTTCTGCTTCTTGCACACACTGTGGAGACAGTATTCGTCTTTGAGCTTCGACTGGATTGTGGAGTCTCTGGAAACATCAGTTCAGTGTTTAAATGTATTTTTTTGGGGGTGGGGGGCTGTTCTCCTGCCTGCTGGTGCTATTACTGCCAATCTGACAGGTGGTGCTGACCGCCTGTAGAGACTTACCTTCTCTTAGAGTACAGTCGTCATGGTGACGTCACCCGTTTTGAAGCCTTGGGTTTGGCTCTCTGGCCGTCGCCATCTTGGTTTCTGACCATCGTTGCCACGGCGTTGTCCCGTCTGGGAGATGTCTGTGTGTGTTTCACTTCATGAAACCAGGTAAAACCTGCGAGGAGAGAAAGCACAGAGACTCCGGGGAATAATCATAAGTTAGTGATGTGCATTAATGCGACGTATGAATATGTAGAGCCAAAAGGCGCCGCTGGGCTGGAACCCAACGTCCTTTAGTTTCCTCCAGCAGAGTGGAGGGAGGGGAGGGGAGGGGGGGAGGAGGGAGGGAGAGAGCGAGAGAGCGAGGGAGGGAGGGTGTATTAGTGATTTGCTTTGGCTGCTGTTCTGCCAGCTTCTTATCATGAGGAGAGCAAATCCCTTTAATAAATAAAGGCTCAGCTAGCTGCTCCTGTTGGCCTCGTCGCCCGCTAGCTTGCGGCTTCAGCTGCCGGCGGTTTTCAATCTGGGGTCAGAAACTAAATATTCAAGGTGCATCGGTGTGTTTCTGCTAACCGATATCACTCCCAACTCCTCAAACGCTGACGCTCGGAGGCTCATTGTGAGAGGACGGCGTGCGTGTAGCGTGTAGCATGTAGCATGTAGCGAGTGTGTAGCGTGCGTGTAGCGAGCGTGTAGCGAGCGCGTAGCGTGCGCGTAGCGAGCGCGTAGCGAGCGCCGGGTCTCTGAGGAGCAGCAGCTCTGAGAGCTAACGTCACGGCGTCTGAAGAGAGGCCAGATCTCCAGCTGTGTGACAGCAGCCTGAAGAGGGGAAGATGTTTTTTAAAATAGCGTTGGTTTCTTTCGGAGTCTAAGACTCCGTCTACCGTAGTAATACTCTGACGATCATACAACCACACTTTAACAGAAGCCATAATCCCTTTTCATAAATAAAGCTCCAGCGGAGCATACGAACAATTCCAATTGGCTCGAGCTGCTTAAACTCTCAGCTGGATTAGTTTGCTGAAGGAGAACCGGATGCTTAGAACGAGTACGGCTGTATTTTACTGTATTTTACTGTATTTTACTGTATTTTACACTTCTTCTCGACTAGTTGGAGTTTAAGCAGAAAAATAACTTTCAAACGCCAACATTGAATATATGTTTGGACCGATCTGCTTCTACTTTTCTCTTCATGTTTCCCTGCATATGTTTCACAGGGTTGTATGTATGAAAATGTGTAAAACTATTTAAAATTGCTGTCTCCATTAATAGGTTTTAAAATATTTAAAGTATTCAGGAAGGTGCAACCGATGAATTATTTATTTCTCTTCTCGACCCTTTCCCTCGACCCCTTTAGACCGAGCTGCCACGTTGGAGGTCGTGACCTCAGGCGGTCTCAGACCGGATGGATCCCCAGGAGCTGCAGAGGATCTAGAAACCATCGATGAAAATCATTAGCTCCTCAAACAGCTGACGCGACAATAAGATGATCCGATGTGTCTCGTGTGAAGTGAAACAGCCTCTGGTGTCATTCAGACCAATTACAAAGTAAGGCTGCTGCAAGAAACTCTTTTTTTTGACTTTTTTAAACTCAATTTGTTGCTTTTTTTTTTTTTAATGTCCTGATTGGTGGCAGGAACACAAAGAGACCCAAACACAAACCTACTTCACAAACTGACACGCCTTTTTAACCCCTTATGAATCTATTTATCAACCGCAGCTCTCAGAGACTGAGAGATGACCCCGCCCACTGAGAGGTCATGACCCCGCCCACTGAGAGGTCATGGCCCCCGCCCACTGAGAGGTCATGGCCCCCGCCCACTGAGAGGTCATGACCCCAGACCGAGAGGCAGACAAAAAAAAGAAAACCCTGCCGTGGCTAAAGGTACCGTGTCTGTTGATAAGCGTGAGAGTATTCAGAGATATGTATTTAATACACAAGCTGTGGGTTTGACTTCTTGAGCGGATGCTTTGTTAAACCACCTCGCTGCAGCTAATTGTGACTTCGTTTGTATTTTCACCTCACAAACTGGGGACGTGTACCCCTGCTTGGTCTTGGCCTCGGTGTCGGGTCCCTGCTCTCCGACCCCTCCCGGGCCCTGTCTGACCTCCAGAGAGGCAGAGCGGCTGTGGAGCTCTGGATTCCTGCACATGGGTAAAGAAGTGTGAGGGGGCGGAGTCGGGGAGGAGGGTCGGCTCACGAAACCCAGCGAGCTGAGCCACTAGAGGCCGTATCGTGGATGTTTGATACTCTGTGGCCTCCAAACAGGAAGCGTGACACGGTGGCAGCTGGAAGAGAAGGCCGGCATCCTGTGTTGTTGTTGTTGTTGTTGTTGTTGTTGTTGTGTGTTGACTCAACACTGTGGCTATAGGCTC
>JACSYO010001229.1:92500-102500 GCA_016806645.1 Ophiodon elongatus | reverse complement strand
CTGCTGATTTTCAGCAGAGAAGAAGAAAAGTAGTTTAAAATTAATTTAACAGAAAGTTGTTGAATCAAAGGTGAGGATTAAAAAGCATGAAGACATGCCCTTTAATTCATCATCTCTCTCTCTCTCTCTCTCTCTCTCTCTCTCTCTCTCTCTCTCTCTCTCTCTCTCTCTCTCTCTCTCCAAAAGGTAAAGAGAAGGTATAAAAGCAAGTTAACTTTTTTTTATGCTGTTCTTTCTCTTTTTTCTCCGTGGCTTCAGAAAGTGGGGCAGCGCTACAGAAATACTGCAAGCAGAGAGGGAGGGGAATACGTGAATGGGAGAAGAAGAGAGTAACAAGAAACAAAAGAGAAGGAGACAAATGGTTGGTGAAGTCAACCTCATTGGATGCTCTGGTTTCCTTTCAGCAGGCTTGTTACCCCCCCACAGTCTCTCATTATCTCTGGAGGGACACGCACACAGCCTGTAGCAGGAAGCAGCAGGAAGCTGAGTGTATATGATGAGCACCACTGTTCCTGTTGGAGGGAAGGGATTGTTCCTGGAGGAGGGGCTTATTCAGACTAACCAGACGGTCCTCATCCAATCATGTAACAATCTTCCAGGTGCACGTTAAAGCATAAGGTTAAATTATTCCAGCATTGTTTCCTATTAATCGTGTTTTTTCCTTCAGTTTGTTGGCAGACGGCTCTAAATACTTCAGTACCCATCAGCCATTGCGTCGTTGTTTGAGGTTCATCTCTACTTTAAACCAGATATTTTCCAGAGCTCATCTTTTGTTGATGCTTCCACCAGGAGACGCGTTCTAACTTCCACCTTCATGCAGCTGAAGGCCGGGAAGAGGAGATGTGGTTTACAGCTGAAGGTTTAGGAGGGTTGGGCTCCAGAACTGGATTTGGACGTCAATATTTGTTCATTGTCCTGCATTTAATATACATCCACAATATTAACTAGTTTGATGATTACCCATCTATGTATTAAGCACAAGTACAAACAGCAGAGACAGATCACCTGAGGCTGAGGGTCCTGAGGCCGAGGGTCCTGTGGCCGAGGGTCCTGTGGCCGAGGGTCCTGTGGCCGAGGGTCCTGTGGCTGAGGGTCCTGTGGCTGAGGGTCCTGAGGCTGAGGGTCCTGAGGCTGAGGGTCCTGTGACTGAGGGTCCTGAAGCTGAGGGTCCTGAGGCTGAGGGTCTAAGAAGTGTCTGTCATGGATCCAGGTCCGAGGTACTAAGGGAGAGGGTCCTGGTTTCCAACAGGTCCGCAGCACTAAGTGTCTAAACAGAACTAAAGTGAGTCCAGTACCTGGAGCCTCAGTAAAGCTCCGTTCTCCTTAAAGGAAGACTCGTGTACAGGTGTCTCACAAAGTGCTTACTGGGGGGACCCTATGAATAGATGTAGACCAGGATCCAGCTGCTCCGTGTGCAGGCCATCGTGTACCATCACGCCCTGCTGGGACGTTCACTCGATGTATTCTATGATCTAACGTGTTTTGTTCTGCTGTTGTGCTCAATGTGCCCTAAAAAGGTTTAGAACGGGGACAGACCCAAAGCCTTCTGGGAGTTCTCACAGGTTTTTGTTGAGATGGAAACCTTTTTAGAAAGGCAGCTCTCGACCGCTGAGAACCGAACGGAGCAGATTATTGACACGTTCCTGAGATATCGGCCACTGAGGTCTGTAAACAGAAGATTACCTAATTAGACCGGACCGCATCAGGACACGTCTAAATGTAAACAAGCTGAGACACGTGTGTTTGAACAAGACTGTGGATCTGCCCTGTTCCCTTCTCACCTTCTCACCTTGTTACCTTCTTACCTTCTCACCTTCTCACCTTGTTACCTTACCTTCTCACCTTGTTACCTTTTACCTTCTCACCTTGTTACCTTCTCACCTTCTCACCTTGTTACCTTGTTACCTTCTCACCTTCTCACCTTGTTACCTTGTTACCTTCTCACCTTCTCACCTTGTTACCTTCTCACCTTCTCACCTTCTCACCTTGTTACCTTCTCACCTTCTTACCTTCTCACCTTCTCACCTTCTTCTGCAGCAGCGTGGAGAGGAAGTGTTGGTGGACGTGAGAGCATTCATAACTTTCATCCTGTCACACACCTGTAGTTCCTTTTTATTAACCACGACCACGACCTCCCCCTAACCTTCACAGCCATAATGTCACTGATGTACTCCTCTCTCTCTCTCTCTCTCTCTCTCTCTCTCTCTCTCTCTCTCTCTCTCTCTCTCTCTCTCTCTCTCTCTCTCTCTCTCTCTCTCTCTCTCTCTTGTTAAAGTCGTAAAGACGTAACAGTGTGATTATTCTGGGGGGTCGTGACACCAACAGTATGAGAAGCGCTGCTTTGGCTCACTCTGTCCTATAAGTGGACTCTTGTTCCTTCTCTGACATCCACCATTAGATGCAGATGAAAGCACGAGGGCTTCTCCGCCAATCGCCTGGGAATGAATCCATTTGTAGAAACGTATAAGTACATACTTGAGAGGTAAGGACCCATAAACGGAGCACCTCTTATTATGTAACGCCACTCATCAGCGGCTTGGGAGAGTGGTCATGACCCTTCCTCTCGCTGTGGGACTCTGAACGCTCTCACATCCATTTCTCCAAAGAGGAAATGCTTTTTCCAGCATGAAGCAATTTTCAGTTGCAAACCTTGATCCATCACTCTGCTGTCGCTCCCTTCGGAGATGATGGAAGTGGAGGAACGTTTGACCTGTTCCAATACAACACTGTCACGCTCAGACAAATATCATTTCACACCTCAGACCACCTTGAGGTCCCATTCTCCAATCATTCCACACGCTGGGCTTCAGGAAGTGATATCCTCTTATTTGTGTTTGTTCCACAGTTTGATCTTTTGTTATAAAAATCATATAATCAAATTTAGATTATTAAACTAATTTCATTTAATCCGGCCGACTGCTGCAAACCAAGTCCGTCATTTGTGACTTTCTCTTCTTACTTAACTTCCTTACTTTACGGACGTGTAACAGTCGTGGCTATTTTAAGTAACAAACTTGGTTATTATATAATCGGCCACAGTGTATGAAAGACGGAGGCTCTCAGGGGCCCGGGACCCCTTGATTGACACTTGAGACCAAATTAAAGCCTCGATCTCAAAAAGACAATTATTTGTCACTTGTAATTGTCACTTAGCGTTTTCATTCATCAAACTGCAAAACAATGTATTCACATATATGACGATAAACGACATCGAGCCGGAGACGCAGCAGCGTTTGTTTGTGGACATAAACGGACTAATCTTCTGTAACAACCTGGATTAAATCTGGACATTGTCTCTCCTCTTCTTGGATACCAGGAGGCAACTAGAAGTCCTCGGGGGGACGGGTGGTCCTGAATGACCACACGAGTGACTCATCGCTCGGCACACCTGAGCAGATTTGAATCTTTGAGATTTTGATCAGAGTTTAAGAACGTTTGACGCAACTAGACTTGACTTTTTCTCTTTTTGAGGCAACGTAAGACATTGAAGTGAGCGTTGCTTCACGGGGCAAGATGTTTTCTAAAGTCTTCCATTCAAACACACACAAAAGTCTTTCATTTTATCGAGACTACAAAATGTTTGATGGATGACTCATGAGTGTCTGCAGCTGAGTGGAGCTCCGCTCTCTAAACTAAACCTGCTACTTGTTTGCTGGAGCGAAGCAGTTTATTCCCGATCGGTCTGCTGGGCTGCGTTGGCTCTCGCAGCTCGTAGGTGTGAACGAGTAGAACTGGCTGGATGTGATTAATTGGCGGGAAAAGCCTCTTGGCAGCTCCGTAAACAGTCCCTGGATACATTTTAATTTGTCCTCTTCTCTTTAGACAAAAGTGGAACACGTGGTATTTTGAATAGTGTTGAGCTAAATTAAAATACCATCAGATTTCTAACTCCTCAAGCAAAACTAATCTTAAATGATTTCTTCTGCTCTCTCAGATGCTTAAATACCTCCCAAACCATCTCGTGCTGTTCGTCAAACTGTTCCCATGTTGAGTGAAACACCGAGATGAGTTTGTATAAAACAGGGCTGTAGACACTACGTGTCCACTAGGGGCAGAGCCACCTCCACTGTGCACTAACAGGATGTAGTTTTTACCTGCTAGTGGGTGAAACTGTTAAAGTAGACAACTAGACCTTAAGGAAGGTTACACTTTGGTCACGATCACAGAATGTACACAAGACGTCGTCATAGTGACGAGACCCGTTGGTTTGTGGATGTTTTGAAGCCTCGAGTTTTGCCTTTTGGCCGTCGCCATGTTGTTTTTCTGCAACCAGTGAACAGGAAGTGACCTTATGTGGACTGAGGAGGACGTAGAGACGCCGTATACGTCTCTGGTGTCGACCTCTCAATCCCCTTGTAGCCCCGCCCTAAAGCATCCCCTGCTTTATGGTCTGTTTGACTCTAAATTGAGCATACATTTGTCTTATTTGTTTTTCTCCTGTTTTTATTTAAAAAGGGACAGAGCTGGCAGGCATAAGAAATCACAGATGGATTTTCAAAAAAGACAATTTTATTCGTCCAAAACTGAAACAAAGTTCTGGGCCCATAAAAGAGCAATTGCACATAACTGAACTCTGGCTATAATAACGTAAGATAAACAGACCCCTGATGGACATCAGAGGGAATGTAGGTTTAAGGCACTTCAGCATTGGCTTCACTCTTCAGAACCGGAGGTTACCACAAGGTTCTGATCCAGATCAAGATCCAGGTTCTGTACCCTGCTTGGTTTGGTAGAGGGGTGGCAGGAGGAAGGACGTTCACGAAGCTGGATCTCAGTGTGGTCGTACCCAACAGCTGCTCCTCAGACTGAAGTCCCAGGATCTCGTTGGGTTCTCCAGTCGAACATTCTCTTTGGCGACTTCGTAGAAATGACCTTTCTCCTTCACCCTCGGGCGATTGTTTTCTTCAGATAGAAACCTCACCAGCTCGCTCTCTGAGGATTATCTTGACAATGAGTGTCTCAGAGGCTCAAATGGATATTACAGGAACTCTGTAACGAGGAGCTGGCAGGGTGAAGTCTGTTTAATGTCCACTCCAAATGATTGGGACAATTACGTTCTCACATCCCTCTCCTCTGGGTGACGTCTCCATGGGTTCAGGGTTGCAGTCTGAACGGGGCTCATGGTTAAACTTTTGCTGAGTGTGTTGAAGCAAAAGTATCCTCATACAGCTTCGGACGATACCCGATACCTCAAAATAAACATCCGCCCTCACAGGAAGCAACTTAGTTAGGTTTCCACAATAAAACTACTTCGTTACAGGTTCAGGAAAAGATCGTCGTTTGGGTTGAAATAACTACAGTAAATCAACGTCTCCCATGAGGAGCGCGCAGCGGCCTCCTGACTGATTGTGGGATTTCTACGAATTACGGCGCATTATTGTTCGGAGGTAAAGCTCCGACTGCTGGATGAGACCAGCCTGGTTTAAGATAACTTGATCCAAACTCAACAGATTAGTCCACCGACTGCCTTCACGACCCGATCTCATGGGAAGGACACTCCATTTGTCATGACGACGCATTTTAGGCTTTGCATGTCATTTTACGCCGCCTCGTATCTGTGAAGCGACTGAAGTTAAGTATTCTTAGGTTGCATATTTAGTAGTTTACCTCCGTGTATTTATACTCCTCTCAGTGTGTACTTTACCTGGCGTCTGCTGCCTCCGTGACCTGCAGGCTTCCTGCTCAGGTGGTGATGACTTTGAGAAACCCACTTGGAGATGTGAGTGTGACCGGCGTTCATCCAGCAGCTTTCTAACAGAGAAAAATGTGCTTTTGAGTGGAATACGCTTCAGGTCTGAACGTCTCCACGGTAACACCCACCTACCTCTGCTCTTTAAATGTCAAGCTACTCAAGATTTCCTCCATCTTATCCGGGTTATGCTGGCAAAATGTATTTCTTCTACTTTTCAGAACTGAAGACATTTTCACAATCGCTTCTCAAATTCCTCATTAGCGAGCTGCCAGAGGATGAATGTGGAGTTATGCTTTCTGCTGGAGAACGAGGAGATGAGACCATGAGGAGCCGGTTCAGCCTCCCTGTACTCGGGGAGGATTAACCCTAACCCTAACCCATCAGAGACACTACACGCTTCACAATTTCATGCACACATAGGAACTTTCTCCTCGGAGAAATATGCAAAGTCAGAGTACTTAGAGGTCTGTAATCAATTCATGTACATCACATTGAGAGATATGGGTCCTTTTTTCATCTCTGGCAACGAAGCAGTTGCTGAAGTGTAAGTGCATGATCGATATCTGAGAAGACAAAAGATCACAGAGACTCTCGGACAGGAAGGATTTAGAGGACTAGAGCTTTAGTCACACTGTGGCCCGGACTCTCTGAATCATCAGCGTCATCAAGTTTTAACTGTCGACTCTTTTCTCCGAGCTGTGGAACAGTCAGCCGGAGCCCGGCAGGGGAGTCCCACGCCAGGACCGGATAATGTCGTCCATGTTTTTATTGTTTTTCAGACAGACAGACAGACAGGCAGACAGGCAGGCAGACAGGCAGGCAGACAGACAGACAGGCAGACATTTCTGTTTCCAATCACAGCGTCGACCACGGGTTTAAAACCGTAGCCGTAATGTGAGAGGAAATATGTTTTAGTTGTATAGGAATGTGATTCAGAGGAGACATGTTGATGACACACACACACACACACACACACACACACACACACACACACACACACACACACACACACACACACACACACGTTTCTGTGTGTTCAGAGCTTCATTGTACAGATCTTAATCTTAATGTAGTTACTCTACAGTACTGAGACTTGATAAGGAATCTCTCAGCCATTGATCGGTGTGTGTGTGTGTGTGTGTGTGTGTGTGTGTGTGTGTGTGTGTGTGTGTGTGTGTGTGTGTGTGTGTGTGTGTGTGTGTGTGTGTGTGTGTGTGTGTGTGTGTTCCGACTGACCGGAACCATCAGACATGTCCACTGTGATTATCACTCGTGTAAATGTCAACCTTGTTTGCAGGTAATGAACGAAGCTCTGGATCTTTCAGGGAGAGAGAGATAAGGGAGGGAAAAAGAGGAGAGGAAAAGGTGAGATGAAGCGAGGAGAGAAAAAACAAAGAAACTAAAGAGAATGGATAGGAGAGAATAAATAAAGGGAGAAAGCGAAAAACAATATAAAGTGGAAGAGAAGAACATGTGGAAGAGAGAGAGAAAGGGAAGGGGAGGAGATGAAAACAGGAAATACAGTAAGAGACAAGAGGAAAGGAGGATGAAGAGTGAGGAGTAGAAAGGAGGAAGAAGAGTGAGGAGTAGAAAGGAGGAAGAAGAGTGAGGAGTAGAAAGGAGGAAGAAGAGTGAGGAGAAGAAAGGAGGAAGAAGAGTGAGGAGTAGAAAGGAGGAAGAAGAGTGAGGAGTAGAAAGGAGGAAGAAGAGTGAGGAGTAGAAGGAGGAAGAAGAGTGAGGAGTAGAAAGGAGGATGAAAAGTGAGGAGTAGAAAGAAGGATGAAAAGTGAGGAGTAGAAAGGAGGAAGAAGAGTGAGGAGTAGAAAGGAGGAAGAAGAGTGAGGAGTAGAAAGGAGGAAGAAGAGTGAGGAGTAGAAGGAGGAAGAAGAGTGAGGAGTAGAAGGAGGAAGAAGAGTGAGGAGTAGAAAGGAGGATGAAAAGTGAGGAGTAGAAGGAGGATGAAGAGTGAGGAGTAGAAGGAGGATGAAGAGTGAGGAGTACAAGGAGGATGAAGAGTGAGGAGTACAAGGAGGATGAAGAGTGAGGAGTAGAAGGAGGAAGAAGAGTGAGGAGTAGAAGGAGGATGAAGAGTGAGGAGTAGAAAGGAGGAAGAAGAGTGAGGAGTAATGCAAATATATGCAAATATATAAATATTCATCACCGTCAGCGTCGTGTTTCCTCCTTTTGAGGAGGAAACTCAACAGACTTCATCTCCTAGATCATCATTCTGTTTATTACTGAACGGTGATTCAATATTCTGTGATTCGCTCCCATAAGTCGTCTGTTTGATGTTCTGCTTCTGACGCAGAATTCTTTATTTTTGTGGACGTTCAGAAGTTCTTCCTCTCTGCTGCCCCGTGTGTCACGGAGAGGAAACTCATGGGGTTTCATGGTTTTGGTCCTGTGAACAAACACTAAGTCCTTTCACGGATATGAATTATGGATACGATGGAAACACCAAGCGTCCAAATGTTTAATCAATAATGTCGCAGTAGTTTAGTAAAAATTCTGCTTGGTTAGCATATTAGATATGAAATAATGAAGTTGATCATTTTACTTACTGCTACTTTGCTATCTCTCATATATCACTCTGTATTATGTTGTAAAGCTGTGCAGTTCCTATTATAAAATTATATATATATATATATATATATATATATATATATATATATATATATATATATATATATAAAAACGCGCTCTGTTTGACCTTACTTTATTATAATGCGGAGCGTGCTCTGTCATGCTGCTCTACTGTTTCATTTTGTACTGAAGCCAAAGGCTACTGGGAAGGAGAGGAGAGGAGACAGGAGGGAGGAGGAGAGGGGAGGAGGAGAGGGAGAGGGGAGGAGGGAGGAGGAGAGGCAGAGGGGAGGAGGAGAGGGAGAGGGAGAGGGGAGGGGAGGAGGGAGGAGACAGGAGGAAGGAGGAGAGGGAGGAGGAGAGGGAGAAGAGAGGAGCCCGGGGCTATTTGTTTTAGCTCACCCCCCAAATAGTCCCTTATTTTAGGCCGTCCCCAAAACCAGAGCTGTGGCTGTTGTTCTTTCCCGGCGTCAGCATGACGTCATGTGACACGAGGTCATGTGACACGAGGTCATGTGACACGAGGTCATGTGACACGAGTACGAGATGTTCACGCGTGCTTCTGAGATCCCCGTATGAAGAGTACAGACTAAATCCACGGCTTCTGATATAGTTTCAGATGTCTGACGCTGTGACGTGTTTCACATTACTGGGTCGGCCGCTGACATTTTCACTGCACATCAAAGAGTCTCGGGGCAGTTTGTTAAATATTCATGGAACGCAGTCGATTGCTTTTGTGTTCAGGGACGTGGATTACCAGGCTCCCTGGTCTCACGGGGCACGGCTAGTTTATGGGGACGACTTTACGCCACAAAAACAAAATGTAGGCTGAGCAACAAAAAACGTCTCCTCACAACTCTCTGAGCAACGCGTCTCGTTCCACCAGAGCAACAGGATGCTCACGGCTCTCCTCAGCTCTCCTCAGGTCTGCAGGTCTGCAGGTCTTCAGGTCTTCAGGTCCGCAGGTCTGCAGGTCTGCAGGTCTTCAGGTCTGCAGGTCTTCAGGTGAGCTCCAACGAGCGTCAGACCAGGAGACAATTCTTCTTTCTGCTGAGTCAAACTTCACTGAGAAGCTTTTCTACATGCAAGTCATGGTTCAGACATATGGTCGGATGTATTATTCTGCCTCAGAGAACAAGAGGTGTGTGTGTGTGTGTGTGTGTGTGTGTGTGTGTGTGTGTGTGTGTGTGTGTGTGTGTGTGTGTGTGTGTGTGTGTGTGTGTGTGTGTGTCTGTGTGTGTGTGTGTGTGTGTGTGTGTGTGTGTGTGTGTGTGTGTGTGGTCCTCTCCTGACCTTTCCCCTGCTCATCGCTGCAGAAAGCTCTCCTCTCAGCTGAGCTGCTCTTTTGATTTATTTTAGTTTTATTTGACGTTATGCAACCGGAGCTTATCAAACCTTTAGAAAGTCGCGTTATTTGTATCTAAACTTTGGATGAATCAAAACCCCGTCCCCTTTAGTGCTGGACTGTCTCCAGACCTGGTGAGGAGGTGTTCTTATCTTTACGCCCGGCCTGAAAAAAAATACACTTTATTTTCAGTTGATTCGGTTTCATAAAGCAAATTCTAAGTCGTTCAAACTCAGTTACTATGGCAACTTATGCTGGGGAACTAACCTGGGCAGGGGCAGGCCTCCTGCCCGGCCTCCTGCCCGGCCAACTGCCGGGCCAACTGCCGGGCTAACTGCCGGGCTAACTGCCGGGCCAACTGCCGGGCTAACTGCCCTGCT
>JACSYO010001229.1:62500-87500 GCA_016806645.1 Ophiodon elongatus | reverse complement strand
CTGATGATGTGAAGCATCCGGGGTATTTATTGTCCTGGTTGGACCCAACGAGTCCACCACCAGGACTGTCCTCCTCCAGGTCCTCTTCCAGGTCCTCCTCCAGGTCCTCCTCCAGGTCCTCATCCAGGTCCACCACCAGGAATGTCCTCTTCCAGGTCCTCCTCCAGGTCCACCACCAGGAATGTCCTCTTCAGGTCCTCTTCCAGGTCCTCTTCCAGGTCCACCACCAGGTCCTCCTCCAGGTCCTCCTCCAGGTCCTCTTCCAGGTCCTCCTCCAGGTCTTCCTCCAGGTCCTCCTCCAGGTCCTCCTCCAGGTCCTCTTCCAGGTCTTCCTCCAGGTTCTCTTCCAGGTCCTCCTCCAGGTCCTCTTCCAGGTCCTCCTCCAGGTCCTCCTCCAGGTCCTCTTCCAGGTCCTCCTCCAGGTCCTCCTCCAGGTCCTCTTCCAGGTCCTCCTCCAGGTCTTCCTCCAGGTCCTCCTCCAGGTCCTCTTCCAGGTCCTCCTCCAGGTCCTCCTCCAGGTCTTCCTCCAGGTCCTCCTCCAGGTCCTCTTCCAGGTCCTCCTCCAGGTCCTCCTCCAGGTCCTCAGTACTGCAGCCGGCCTCACAGAGTCCTGCATTGGACGGACTACATGGTCCCGACATTGCTCCCTGAACTGTGACCCTCTTCCTCATACGGCCACTGCCCAGAGGATTGTGGGTAAATATAGACAGAAAGCATGCTGGCTCACACTGCAACATGTGACCTCATGCAGTACACTTGCTAGTATTGTTTACAGGTGCATAGGGTAAAAAACATAACTCATAGATATCACCATGACACTTCACGAGTTCATTACTGATATTAAAATGAGTATTTTTTGTATTACAAGTTTTCTGAAATGTTAAGTTTAAATATGCAAATGAGGCATTATGTAATGGTGAGTTTTGGTGAATTTATGAGACATTTACAGAAACAAACAGACAAAGTAATAAAATGAATGTTTTATTTCCTCTAGAATGAAAGAAGACGAGTTATGGAAGAAAAATAGACCAAAATCTAAAAAATGACCAGCGCATGAAAACAATGTTTTTACCTCCAGTGTCTCGCCTTTAAGTCTGTATTATATTTTATTTGATATTTATTTATTCAGGCCTAAACTTATTGCTAATCATCTGCCACTGTGAATACTGCTCAGTCAATATTAATGTCCCTGACCTGTTATGTCATAACGCGTGTTTGAAGTTGAAGGAGAGACTCGGAGAGGAAGAGAGATGTGACATGTTTCTGGACTCACTATTTATTCTCAATGGGGCAGCGATATTAACCCGAGAGGGGAGGGGGGGTAAGGGAGGGGGTGGGGGGGTAAGAGAGGGGGGGTAAGAGGGTGAGGAGAGAGGGAGCAAGATTTATGTGAATAGACGCACACGAGTGAAGTGAGGGACACACACACACACACACACACACACACACACACACACACACACACACACGGAGAGAGAGAGAGAGAGAAGGAGGCGGGCGCGCTGATCCTCCGTCGGTGTGTGAGGGAACAGACGAAGTAGAGACCTGCGCGCACACACACACTCTCGCGCTCTCTCTCTCTCTCTCGCTCTCTCTCTCTCTCTCTCTCTCGCTCTCTCTCTCTCTCTCTCTCTCTCTCTCTCTCTCTCTCTCTCTCTCTCTCCCGTTTGCGCCGGCACGCAGAGAGGGGGGTGGGGGGAACGGGGAAAGGGAAGAATGAGGAAGAGGTCCTCGGAGCTGCGCCTCGTCCCAATGCGGGTTTGCTGATGAAGCGGCGCTCTGGTCATCCGATCATACAGGTCTGGAAACGAGGAGTAGGCAACGGCAGAAGGCAACGGCAGAAAACAACAGCAACAGCAACAAATCCCCAAAAAAAGAGAAGAGACGCTGTCGGTGCATGGGAATCCGGACAGCGCTCCCTCGCTCGTGCGCGTCTCGGTCGGTGGATACGCCGCCGCGGCTATAAGAGCTCCCTGCGTCTCCATTACCAGTCCCCACTACAGGCTTACCTCTCCTCCTCCTCCTCCTCCTCCTCCTCCTCCTCTTCCTCGGAGTCCTGCTACTCTTACTCGGAGAGCCAGAGACCGGCTCCTACTGACTGTCTCGTGGACACACTCTGGACCCAAGGTAGGATTTCAGTTGTCTGGGTCCGTTTTCAGCGGGGTTAAAGATGTTGAATCCTTAGTGGGGGGTCGGGGTCGAGGGGGGGGGGTCTTCTTGTATTTCGCCGCATTGTCTGGTGAAAGCAAGTTATTTGAATATGTTTGTTGGAGTGAAGGGGATGCACGGGGCCGCCTCGTGGAGAGCGCCCTGGTTTGGAGACTGGAGAGCAGCACGCGTCGGGAGGGTTCGGATGTTGAGACGATGTTTCCCCTCCGCTCATCCTCCCGCACCACGCCGCGCCGCACCGCACCGCACCGCACCGCGCGCACCGCACCGCACCGCACCGCGCGGTGCCCCGCACGTTCAGAGGCGGATGATTCACGGAGCACGGGGTGCGGTGGAAGGTGCTTGTCATTTGTTTCCATTAAAATGAGCAACCGGTTTAGGGTCCGGAGGCTGGATCCCTTCAGGGTCTGTGTTTCGTTTCTTTTTTGCCCTTCACCCCCCCACCCTCATCCCCCTCCTGCCCCCCCTCTCCCTCCCACATGTTTAAATCCGACCTGCCTCGCTTATTTCTACAGGGATCATGATTTCGGATGCAGAGCACGTTCCGATTTCCACGTTCGCTCCCGTTTTATAGGCGTTCATTGTGGAAGTTGGGGAGAGGGGAGGGGGGTGGGGTGGGGGGGCATGCGTAACCCGGGCTACATTTCCCCTTAGAGATAGGAACCCTTGCAGAGGGTTGGGCTCTTCAGTCGCCTTCAAAGCTTATTGAGAGCCACGTTTGCGTAATTCTACACGCGTCCCCATCCCGCTCTGCGCCCTCAGCGTGCACGGGGCTGATGGAGCACATCGGGGCTGATGGAGCACATCGGGGCTGATGGAGCACATCGGGGCTGATGGAGCACATGGAACAGGTGGAGCAGGTGGAGCAGGTGGAGCTGGATCAGTTGGCTATTCAGTCTGAAACGTGAAACCCGTATTCAGTGAGCCCTCCGCGGGAGAGGAGCGGAGCCTCTCCAGAGCCTCTCCAGAGCCGCTCCAGAGCCTCTCGTCTGCTCCTGTCCGCCCGGCAGAGCCCGTGAGAGGAGGCAGCGCGGCTCCTCGCTCTCACGTGACGCTCCACACGCGCGCGGCCCGTCCGCCGGGTGCCATCAAGGCTTCCTGCAATCTGTTTCCAGCTGACTTCAGGCGGCTCTCCTGCAGGACGCAGAGCCGCCGCAGCTCCTCGCTGGATGCTGTCTGAAATATTTATCTCCGACAATGAAAAGCTGAACCGCAGCCAGAAGGTCTTTACCGCCTCCTCCACCCTCCAGCAGTGGTGCAGTTGCTTATTGATGGAGCAGAATATGTTGTGGCGATGCAGCGGCGAGGCTCCGTGTTCGGGGCATCGCCATAAAGCAGCTTCACATTAACATGAGAGAAGTGTTCTCCAATAAAAACTGACCTTTTTTTATCCGTTTCTGACGCGAGATTTGAGGCCCCATCTCAGCGGGTCCGGGATCGATCCGATACCGGGCCTGGTAGAGGATACCACACACACGCACACGCACGCGCGCGCGCACAGCTTTGCGGTCATGAAGCTGCAACAACTGCTGGGTCACTATGTTGTAAATAAGTCAGAGGAAGAGAAAGGGTTAGACACTGCGCAGTGCATCATCATCATCATCATCATCATCATCACTGACAGTGTGCTTCAACAACTCCAATTACAGATTCATTTGTGTAGCATTAATGGAAATGTCCATCATAACCCACTATTTAATTAGTGTATTTGTCCTTATGGAGTCATGTTAAAATGCTTTAGGTTAAAATATTAGTTCAGGTTTCACCGTTTAAAATGAGACACTGACCGTGTTACATTCATATCACTCACTAATTGATTCAGATTAATTTACTTTGCATGTATGAGCGTAAGACAACAATATGTTGTCTCCAATATGAAGCTAAAACATAACAAATAATAAAGTATTACAAGGTTAATAGGTTTTATGTTTCCACGCAGCATAACGTTGTTCTGCTCTGTGAAATGGAGGCTGTTTACAGTAAACATGTTCGAGACAGGTCGGACGCTGATGAAGCAACGTGAAGCGTTGAGAGGAAAAGCAGAACGAGTTATACTGTGGACCAGCCAGTTTCTCTAATCCACGTTTAACCACCATTTTACTCATATTAAAAATACATACAGATACATTATAAAAACAAAAATGATTGTAATGAGCCCTGAGTATTTGGCATACAGGTGAAGCTAATAGGTTAGTAGTTAGCCTCCTGGGTGAAACCCAGAGGAAGAGTTCATCCATAAATCAATAAGCAGATTGACACCAGGTCACCTGGAGTTGTGCTGCTTGGTTGATATGAAGTTAACACGTGTTAAGGTAATACTTGTTACTTTAATACGTGTTAAGGTAATACTTGTTAAGTTAATACTTGTTACTTTAACACGTGTTAAGTTAATACTTCTTACTTTAATACGTGTTAAGTTAATACTTGTTACTTTAATACGTGTTAAGTTAATACGTGTTAAGTTAATACATGTTAAGTTAATACTTGTTAAGTTAATACATGTTAAGTTAATACTTGTTAAGTTAATACATGTTAAGTTAATACGTGTTAAGTTAATACGTGTTAAGTTAATACTTGTTACTTTAATACGTGTTAAGTTAATACTTGTTAAGTTAATACGTGTTAAGTTAATACTTGTTACTTTAATACGTGTTAAGTTAATACTTGTTAAGTTAATACGTGTTAAGTTAATACTTGTTAAGTTAATACTTGTTAAGTTAATACGTGTTAAGTTAATACTTGTTAAGTTAATACGTGTTAAGTTAATACTTGTTAAGTTAATACGTGTTATGTTAATACTTGTTAAGTTAATACGTGTTAAGTTAATACTTGTTAAGTTAATACTTGTTAAGCTAATACATGTTAACTTAGTTAAGTTAATACGTGTTAAGTTAATACTTGTTAAGTTAATACTTGTTAAGTTAATACGTGTTAAGCTAATACATGTTAACTTAGTTAAGTTAATACTTGTTAAGTTAATACTTGTTAAGTTAATACTTGTTAAGTTAATACGTGTTAAGTTAATACGTGTTAAGTTAATACATGTTAAGTTAATACTTGTTAAGTTAATACGTGTTAAGTTAATACGTGTTAAGTTAATACATGTTAAGTTAATACGTGTTAAGTTAATACTTGTTACTTTAATACGTGTTAAGTTAATACTTGTAAGCTAATACGTGTTAAGTTAGTTAAGTTAATACGTGTTAAGTTAATACGTGTTAAGTTAATACTTGTTAAGTTAATACGTGTTAAGTTAATACTTGTTAAGTTAATACTTGTTAAGTTAATACGTGTTAAGTTAATACGTGTTAAGTTAATACTTGTTAAGTTAATACGTGTTATGTTAATACTTGTTAAGTTAATACGTGTTAAGTTAATACTTGTTAAGTTAATACTTGTTAAGCTAATACATGTTAACTTAGTTAAGTTAATACGTGTTAAGTTAATACTTGTTAAGTTAATACTTGTTACGTTAATACTTGTTAAGTTAATTCGTGTTAAGTTAATACGTGTTAAGTTAATTCGTGTTAAGTTAATACATGTTAAGTTAATACTTGTTACGTTAATGCTTGTTACGTTAATACTTGTTAAGTTAGTACGTGTTAAGTTAATACGTGTTAAGTTAATACTTGTTAAGTTAATACGTGTTAAGTTAATACGTGTTAAGTTAATACATGTTAAGTTAATACTTGTTAAGTTAATACGTGTTAAGTTAATACATGTTAAGTTAATATGTGTTAAGTTAATATGTGTTAAGTTCATATGTGTTAAGTTAATACGTGTTAAGTTAATACATGTTAAGTTAATATGTGTTAAGTTAATACTTGTTAAGTTAATACGTTGGTGTACTGCTACATTACAATGTGTGTCAACTGGTGTTCAGTACAGAAGTATAACAGATCAACGCATCTTCATACAAAGGTTCGTATTATATCTTACAGAAAGTCATTTTTTTTGCTTTTTACTCAGAATGTGCAGCAACACCAAGGATCAGTGTGTTTGTCCAACAGAACTACTTGGATTAGAAGAAGTGGTCTTGGTTAAATATGTACGTTTGTTACGTAAAATATGTACGCTCGTAAAGTAAAATAACAAGCGTTATTTACGTAACAAACGTAGTTATAGCTATGTTTATTACGTAAAATAACAATGTTTATGTAAAATACCTATATTTATGTAAAATAACTGTTACGCCAAATAACAATGTTTGTTACGTAACATAACTGTTTCTTACGTAAAATGATATCTCTTATGTAAAATAAGTAATTTGGTTACATAACTACATATCAGTTAAGTACGAAAGTCCTGAAACAAAAGTGATGTCAGATGAGTCAACGTTGCCTTTGTTTGGGTTGTTTTGGCTGAAGATCCTGTATTTACCTGTTTGACCCGTCCAACCCCCTGACCTCCTCCCTCCATGGACTCTTATCCATCTTTACACTACGTCACCTGACCTCCTGAGAGGAAGCCCCACTAGCTCATCATTTAGTAGGCTAATGAGAACAACCTGCAACAGCTAAGATAATAACATAAACAAGATGTATATATTGTACATCATAGAGATGTTTATGGGGAAACAAACCACTAACCCTGACACACATGTCAGCTCTGTTAAAGGTGTTACTTAAATCACAGTAACGCTAATAAATCATTGTCATGTTAAGCTTAGTAAAAGCTTTGTTAGAAGCCCAGGAGATGCTGGCTGAGCCCCGGTGAGCAGAGCAACACTCTCATGTATCAGAACCAGTGGTAACTTCACCTGCATGAACAGCGTTTACAGGAAATATGAGCGAATCCTGGGAAACAGCAGCAGTAGATTAAAACTTCTAGGATGACATGGAGGCTACCTATTGTCTCCACCAAGGCTCTTAAAAAAATACACGTACCAATTTTAACAAGCATGCGAATAACTGTCTTTTCGTGTTCTTGTAGTTGATCGGAGTAGTCAGGCCCAACCCCCCACCCATACGCTAATGGGCTCAGAGATACAATATGGATGAATCCAAACAAGGTTACATGCTACGCATAGAGTAGAGTAGCATAGTATGATGAAAACATGAGTACACAGTAATCAAGTCAAATATATATATAGCATATAAATATGTTTGTCTCAGAGTCCCTCTCTCTTCAGACCTTAAGTTTAAGGGGAAATACTGATAGAAGCATACATACATAGAAACATATTGACGTATTATCATCTTATAGTTGAAATAGCATATTAGCAAACAGTTAACCAGCAGTGCAACATTAGCGATCCACCAAATGTCAGTCTTCTTGCTCCCTTTTGGGCTCCACCAGCTCCTGAAGGAAGCAGCTGGGTCTGAACGGCTGAATCTTCCACTTAGTTTTCCAGCTCGTCGCTAACTGTCTGTCAGCAGTTTGGTGTACATAGTGAGTTTATCAGATTACTTTCCCCCCGCTGATAACAGATGCCTCCTCGTGCTGGAAAAAGCAGTGAGAAGCAAAACGGCATCCGTCCGTTAAACCAAGACAATGAGCTGAAAGGCGGTAAAATGCTGATTAGTGCCGCTCTAAACGTCATGGCAACGCGTTCTGACTCCCAGCTCGTCAAATGCATTCAGCCTGGTCTCATCCAGCGTTCGCAGAGATACCTATCAATAAGTAATGCGCCGTAATTTGTAGATATTCCACAGAACCCTTTTTGTATCGTAAATTTAAGTAATCGTGAAGGAGGAAGCGTAAAGATTGATGAAGCACACACAGGACGGGGGAGTGGAGGAGGACGGGTCCAACGAACAGCGACCTGTTAGCCACTAGACCGCTGTTCGTTCCCCGAGGGAAACTTCAGTCAGTACTTCGATCACGTCCGTGATTATTTAAACACAAACTACGATCTGTTCCTCAACCTAACTTATTTTACATAACGAGGATACTTACTTGAACCCAAATCCCCATCTCTCGCTAAACCTAACAAAGCAGTTGCTTTTGCCGAACCCAAACCAAGTAAACCTAAAAACGAAATAAACCTACGGTGGAAGTTTATTTTGAAAAGACACGTCCATAACTGATGATAGAAGGAAACGGAGGGCGTCGTACTTTGAGTTGTAGCCGCTGAGCGAGCGTCTGTTTAACCAGTCGGGAGTGAGGACGTGTTGCTTGTTACGGTTTTGTAAAGAGAAAGAAAGATCTGGAGACAACACGGAGCTCTCTGGAGGCTCTGGCACGTTGCCAGTGGCGTGTAACGTGTAACGTGTAACATGTTTTCAAATGCTGAGAAAAAATACCATTCATACTAATTATAGCAGCCACCCCTAGAAGGAGGAAGGTTGTTCATTTAGACGATTACTCGCCTTCGGCTGGATCTTCTCCATGAATGAAAGCTGGAGATAACGGGGGTGATTTATTCCACTTTTAACTTTTCTAATGATTCTTGACTTCTACATCCAGTTGGTTGCTTGTTTCTCATCGTGGCCCTCCCCCCTCCCCCCTCCTCCCTTGCCTCTCCCCCCTCCCTCTTCCACCCTCCCCCCTCGCCCCTCTCCCTTCCCTCCTCGCCACGTGAGACGGACGTGCAGATAATGTCGATCCGTAGACGGAGTGGCAGAGGGACACGCTGCAGCCGCGAGCGTTAGAGTGCCAGTCTGATCGGTTCCTCCAGTCCAAGTGGAATAATAGGACGAGGCATCTTAGCTCCGGGATCGGCTGCAAGGCAGATCCAGGCTGAAAGAGCTCAGCATCACTCTAATGATGCTAAACGCTGACCATTAATCTGTGTGGGTGGGTGGGTGGGGGTGTGTGTGTGGGTGTGAGTGGGTGTGGGTGGGTGGGTGTGTGTGTGTGTGTGTGTGTGTGTGCATATTTGGTCCTACTTACACACAAACACTACAGTGGAATATCCCTTTTATTTCATTAAGGCAAGGTGAAACTAAATCTTTCGTCATGTATCATGGCATGTTGGGAAATAGTCACGAACTACAATCTACTGGTTTCATGTACACGGACACGAGGTGGATCCAACAAACAGGACTCTCAACCAGAAGACCGATGTTCGGCACCACGTTGTTGTTTTATGGTTCTGTCGCCTAAACCAAACAGTTAGGTGAAGGAAAAACATAATAATTGGGCTTAAAATATAAAAATTTACAGTCACAAACAATTTGTTTGTCGTCTAAACCTAAATGTTGGTGGTTTCGTTGCCTAAAACTAATTAGTTGGTGTTGTTGCCTAAACCTGAATGTTGGTTTTGTTGCCTAAACCTGACTATTGGTTTTGTTGCCTAAACCTAACTGTTGGTGGTTACGTTGCCTAAAGCTAACTGTTGGTGGTTACGTTGCCTAAAGCTAACTGTTGGTGGTTACGTTGCCTAAACCTAACTGTTGGTGGTTACGTTGCCTAAACCTAACTGTTGGTAGTTTTGTTGCCTAAACCTAACTGTTGGTGGTTACGTTGCCTAAACCTAACAAAGTGGTTTAGTTGCCATAACCACCTTTTGTTTTTAATGTGATGAAGTCGTGCTGAAGGACTTGAAAAAAAGAGACAATTGGTGTTATATTGCATTTCGGGACTATTTCACAAATGGACGTGAGACTGTTGCATCTTGTATCCGTGTCTTCCTCTCTTCCTCTCTTCCTCTCTTCCTCTCTTCCTCTCTTCCTCCAGACGTCTCACTCCGTTATGTTACATCCCTCTCCTTCAGTCAGTCTTTCTCTTTACATCCTTCTCTCTGTCCTTTCTATTAACTTTTCCATATTTCTTTATCACTCCTTCTCTCGTTGTTTTACATGTTTTTGAACGTCGCCTCTTGCCCTGTAGAGGAAAATGCCTCTCAGGCAGCGGCCTCCGTCTTCTGCTGCAACACACGGCTTTATTTCCATATTTACTCGTCTTTCCATCCTTCCACCACTACATCACGTGTGATAGCTGTGGTTTCCCGTCATGGTTCAGTCTCTGAACATCGATGCAGAAAGCGGGTTCATGTCCTGTAAGTCCTCGCCTGTCTTCCTGTCGCCTGGTGGTTTAATCAGCGGGCTCCTTGGCACCTTTGGGTGCCGCCTTCAGAGGCTCCCGAGGAATGACAGTTCTGGGGCAGCGAGGGAACAGCTTGCCTCAATGCAGCACAAGGTTGTGGCGTTCCTAACTTTATGTATTGTGCTTTTGTTTTTGCCTCTGGGGAGGCGGAGTCAGAGGTCCAGTGTGTGTTTCTGCTTTTCCTTCTGAAGCTGTTTGGCTTGTTTCACATTGAGTTTCTCCTGAAATGGAGCCAAGTTTTTGAGGTCATAACACGAGGAGGAAATCATTGGGTGGATGTTCTGAAACCTGATAGTTAAAGTACAGAATCCAAAATAAAAGCCACTTTCCAGCAGCTCAGCCTCTGTAGTGTTGGTAGCAGAGCTGTAAAGATACGGCCTTGAGAGGTGTGCTGATACCAGAGACGTAGACGTCGCTCCCCCTCAGTCCTCATATGGTCACTTCTGGTCATCGGGAGCAAAAAAACCAACATGGCGACGACGGAATCACCAAACCCCGAGGCTACAAACCAACGGGGGACGTCACATGACTACGTCCACTTCCTATACACAGTCTGTGGTCTTTCCTTCATTAAGTAGCCGACTATGGTTCTTGTGCAGAGAGAGAACTACGTTGTAGTCGTACAACCAAACGGAAACACAAACCGAACGGTTAGTGATCTGGAGTCATGTTTGTGAAAGCCTGAAGTCATCAGGATCGTATGAATCACCATCAGGGACTTCAGTCCGGGAGGATGCATTTAAAGTTGGGGAGAAGAAACCGAGCGCTGACTGTTAAATGTTACTTGTGCTTTACGGTGCAGACATCTACAACACGGGGCTGGATGATGAATCAGGCTCCGTGTTAACGACCTTTGAACCTTTCACTGTGTTGTCATAGGAACAGAGGAAGTCCTGTAAGTGGTGGATACTGGTTTGAATTCCCAAACCAGCTGCGAATTAACCCAAATACTCAGAAACTGCGGCTCCTGGACTTTGTCCTCCTCTAAGCTGTTTACCCCGTTCAGGGTCACAGGCCCAGCACAACGCAGCCAATGCAGTGAAGCAACCTTGATTATCGTTTGATTGCAGAGGGAAACATGGAGATAATGAGCAATAACGGCTGTGAGAATTAAAATGCTCCTCCGTGATGTGGTACAAAACATAGTCTTCTAAGCATCAATGCACTTTTAGAGGGAGACATTATATAACTGCACATTGCCCAGAGTTTAATATCCCACACATTAAATATGAATCTACTATTTGTGCTGATTAAACAAAGTGAATATAACGTTATATGTAATGTAAGTGAGCTTCAGAGGTTCTGGTAGGCTCCTTTAGCTACCTGTTTCCAGTCTTTATGCTAAGCTAACAGGTTCTTGGCTGGAGCCTCATATGCAATGGACAGATATGAGAGTGGTGTCAATGCTCTCATCTAACTATTAGCAAGAAAATAACTATATTTCATCTAACTGTTCCTTTACGACTTCTCTTTAAACGTTTTACATGCAATATCTTAAGTTATGCAGCATATCCCCTGTTAACGTATGAATTAACTTGAATGTTGCCTCATGCGTTGATAGTTGCTGGTTGGGGAGCTGACGCACACAAAGAAGGTATAAACCACCGTGGAGAATCTTATTACCTCCACCTGGTGCCACGTCTCTTCTTAATGACTCTTCTTCTCTACTGTGGTTCTCTTTGATGTGAAGATGTTGATGTGAGTCACAGCGAGGACGACAGTTACCGCGGTTACACATCATCTTTACATTAAAGTAGGATGTCATATGTTTACACACATTTCCCTGTTAATGATTCAATTCTAACATTTCCTTGTACTGTCCTACACTTTAAATATCGAACTGGTGGTTTCGTTGCCTCAACCTAACTGGTGGTTTCGTTGCCTCGTTGCCTAAACCTAACTGGCGGTTTCGTTGCCTCAACCTAACTGGTGGTTTCGTTGCCTCAACCTAACTGGCGGTTTCGTTGCCTCAACCTAACTGGCGGTTTCGTTGCCTCAACCTAACTGGTGGTTTCGTTTCCTCAACCTAACTGGCGGTTTCGTTGCCTCAACCTGGTGGTTTCGTTGCCTCGTTGCCTCAACCTAACTGGCGGTTTCGTTGCCTCAACCTGGTGGTTTCGTTGCCTTGTTGCCTCAACCTAACTGGTGGTTTCGTTGCCTCGTTGCCTCAACCTAACTGGCGGTTTCGTTGCCTCAACCTGGTGGTTTCATTGCATCGTTGCCTCAACCTAACTGGTGGTTCCGTTAACATAACTAATGCATATTAAGTCATTTTGTTTCTTCCCTGTACATGAAACCAATAGATTATAGTTGTGACGGTCTCTCTCTCTCTCTGCGTGAGGCCGCGCTGCACCTCCATCTGCACCTCCATCTGCACCTCCATCTGCACCTCTAGCTGCACCTCTAGCTGCACCTCCATCTGCACCTCTAGCTGCACCTCCATCTGCACCTCTAGCTGCACCTCCATCTGCACCTCTAGCTGCACCTCTAGCTGCACCTCCATCTGCACCTCTAGCTGCACCTCTAGCTGCACCTCCATCTGCACCTCTAGCTGCACCTCTAGCTGCACCTCCATCTGCACCTCCATCTGCACCTCTAGCTGCACCTCCATCTGCACCTCTAGCTGCACCTCCATCTGCACCTCTAGCTGCACCTCCATCTGCACCTCTAGCTGCACCTCTAGCTGCACCTCCATCTGCACCTCTAGCTGCACCTCTAGCTGCACCTCCATCTGCACCTCTAGCTGCACCTCTAGCTGCACCTCCATCTGCACCTCTAGCTGCACCTCCATCTGCACCTCTAGCTGCACCTCTAGCTGCACCTCCATCTGCACCTCCATCTGCACCTCTAGCTGCACCTCCAGCTGCACCTCCAGCTGCACCTCCATCTGCACCTCCATCTGCACCTCTAGCTGCACCTCCAGCTGCATGGTGCAGAGGATTGTAGAGCGCAAAGCTTATAGAGCATGCTCTTTAGCGACCAGCTTGTACAAAATGACATCCTTAAGTGAAAAGCACCAAATGCCAACGCACACTGAATAATTGATGATCTGAAGCCCACAAAGACCTCGTGGAGGTCTCACGGAGGCAGAGCTGCTGGAGCTCTTGAGCCGGGAGGAAAGGCTTCGGCTGTGCCTGTACTCAACTCAAGGTTAATTAAATAGATGTGTCATTTTATTTTGGAATTGATTTTCTTGACATTAGAGCAACAAGCTGAGCCCAGTCGGCACACACGGCAACGCAGCAACGCAGCAACCTGACACTCGTCACGCTTACGCAACCCAAATACTTACCGCACATACACCGTGGACTGACGACGCATCACACTCACGGGTCCATGCAGCAAGTAGCCGTCACCACACACACACACACACACACACACACACACACACACACACACACACACACACTTCCTCCGGTGTGTGTGATGTATTGAATGAACACTCGCTCACTGACTACGTCCCCACGTTGCTCATTTAGCTTTAATATTGCCGGGCTGTTGCCTCCGGGGCCTCGTTGCATGTCCGGGGAGCGAGCGTGTGATTCACATCTACAGCTTCATCCACACGAGTGTTGTGGAAGGTAGAAAAGCTCCGATGTAGCTATTGATGCCGGATAAATTGTGCCGCATTGTAAGAGTGTGAACAATTAATTATCGGGAGATGGATGTTGGCGTGCCTCTAAAGTGGGAGAAGCCGGTTTGAGGAGAGATCTGAGATGATCTCTGTTTCGGGTCTCCGCTCTTCTTATTGATCCCAGATTTAAGAGGATTACTGTGTGTGTGTGTGTGTGTGTGTGTGTGTGTGTGTGTGTGTGTGTGTGTGTGTGTGTGTGTGTGTGTGTGTGTGTGTGTGTGTGTGTGTGTGTGTGTGGAGTCTGTTCAGATGCGTCTTTAAAGGGGGAACAAAGATGGCCGCCTGCTCTCGTACGCCATTGGTAGCTGTACGACGAAGTCGCTGTAATCTGTAGATATCCCACAATGCCTTTCACCATGGAGCCCGCCGGTTGTGAACCCCGTGACACGAGAAGTCATCGTTGGTTTATTTCTCATCTAACTTTAACCCCGCAGTTATTTTAACTCTGCGACGATCTTTTCCTGAAGCTGAGAAGTTTTCTGTGAAGACGGAAGTTTATTTTGAAAAGACTCTCTTCATGTAACGAGCCGAAGCTGTGAGATATCATACGAGCTGCAGTATGAGGAGACGTTGGTGTTGGATGGATAGATATCGATGATGTGAAACGTGTTGTGGGTTCTTTAAATAAAAAGGGAAATAATGTGAACAAACCAAACTGCTGGTCAGGACTCAGAAAAGATTCTGAATCTGTCTGGATGCTGTTTTCTTTCTGTAAAGATTTGTATTTTTTTATCCCCAAAGCAATCCCACGGAAACTGAATGTCAGAGTTGTGAATTATCTGCAACACATTGTGAAGACTGACACTCTCACTGCCCCCGAACAACTCTAGACCGTGATCTCACACCACTTCCCCTCGGGGGCCTTGTTCCACCGAGCCACGACCTCTTTGTTTCACTTTGTTCCATGTTGACGTGGATTCATCGTCACGGTGATGGCCGCCTCAGAAAGTCAAATAAAGGTTTGAGTGATTGAATGGATGAAGGCAGAAACCCTCCACTGCTCGTTGTTTGGTAGATTATGAGGCAAACATATGAAACGTGAAACAAATGAGTTCATCGTTGAAGAGAAACCCATCACACACGTTTGTGTGAGGATGTAAATATTAGTAGATTAATGAACTGACTGCCAGACAGATTGTGAGATTGATAAACGTTTGTGGTCATTTTAGAGGCCATTGTTGTTGTTTTTTCTTCATTCCTTAGTCCTAATTTTTCCCGAGGCTTTTTCTTATCTCATCGGTCAGTTTTAAAAATCTAAAATTGGAACACGACATCACCTTGAGGTGCGTCTGTCTGTAGAGCCGCCCGACCCGGTGAGCTCAGGACCCGGTGAGCTCAGGATCCGGTGAGCTCAGGACCCGGTGAGCTCAGGACCCGGTGAGCTCAGGACCCGGTGAGCTCAGGACCCGGGTCACTAGCCGGGTCGCTGCTCCTCTCAGATCTACAGACGTTTATCTGAACCTGCTGCCTCTCAAACCGCTCAGCAAACATCTGGCTGGTCACGTCGTGGTCGTTCTGTGGCGTTGTGTCTTTAAGGTTCTCACCTCCTCAGAGTGAGATGCTCCGTCTGCAGCCGGACAGAAGCAGATCTGACCTTTCACTGCTCGTTGACTGGAGGTCAAACAGCCTCCAAACTACGCGGCTTTTTATTATGCTGCAGCACAGAATCACGTGTGTTTTACCATAAATCATAGATAGATAGATAGATAGATAGATAGATAGATAAATTATTAATCCGCAAGGGGAAATTCTTTCGGTACAGCAGCATTTTTACATAAGAAAAGACCAATATATACAACAAATAGAATAATAATATTAAATTAACTAACAAAATGAAACAGTAGTGCTGATGGAGCTATAGTTGAGTGGTTTATTTTATTTTAGATGATATTGTCGAGTCATATCTGCTGTACACTCTGGTTCAATATGTGTCATCCTAAATCTTGAATTCATATTCAAGTAGGGAATCAAACCTAAACCCTGTTCTCCATGAGGTCTAATCCGATCCTCTGTTCTCTCTGAAGGTTCCACATCCTCAGAGATCGTCTCCTCCCAGAACCGGTCCGGACGTCGCCATGGGTCGCTGGGATCCCTCCTCCCTCCGGTCCCCCGCCCTGCGACTAGCAGTCGTCACGGCGATTCTCCTCCTCGAGCTCCATCCCTCGTTGGCCGGCACCATCCCCGAGCAGAGCCTGGACGGCTCCGTGTCCGCGGTGTCCACCAATAAGACGGAGTGCAGTAAGCCCGAGGCCTGCGCCAAGGGGGTGGTGCTGCCCATCTGGGAGCCCCAGAACCCCTCGTTCGGGGACAAGGTGGCCCGGGCCACGGTCTACTTCGTGGCGCTGGTCTACATGTTCCTGGGCGTGTCCATCATCGCGGACCGCTTCATGGCGTCGATAGAGGTCATCACGTCGCAGGAGAAGGAGATCACCATCAAGAAGCCCAACGGGGAGACCACCACCACCACGGTCCGGATCTGGAACGAGACCGTGTCCAACCTCACCCTCATGGCCCTGGGCTCCTCGGCCCCCGAGATCCTGCTGTCGGTCATCGAGGTCATAGGTCACGGGTTCAACGCCGGCACGCTGGGCCCCGCCACCATCGTGGGCTCGGCGGCCTTCAACATGTTCGTGATCATCGGGCTGTGCGTGTACGTGGTGCCGGACGGCGAGACGAGGAAGGTCAAGCACCTCCGCGTGTTCTTCGTCACGGCGACCTGGAGCATCTTCGCCTACATCTGGCTCTACATGATCCTGTCCGTGATCTCGCCCGGCGTCGTGCAGGTGTGGGAGGCGCTGCTCACCTTCTTCTTCTTCCCCATCTGCGTGCTGTTCGCCTGGGTGGCCGACCGCCGCCTGCTGTTCTACAAGTACGTGTACAAGCGCTACCGTACCGGCAAGCAGCGCGGCATGATCATCGAGACCGAGGGGGACCGGCCTCTTCCTTCTAAGGTAGGCTCACAGGCATCAACACCACTACCAGTACTACTACTAGTACTACTAGTAGTAGTACTACTACTACCTCTTCCTTCTAAGGTAGGCTCACAGGCATCAACACCACTACCAGTACTACTACTAGTACTACTAGTAGTAGTACTACTACTACCTCTTCCTTCTAAGGTAGGCTCACAGGCATCAACACCACTACCAGTACTACTACTAGTACTACTAGTAGTAGTACTACTACTACCTCTTCCTTCTAAGGTAGGCTCACAGGCATCAACACCACTACTAGTAGTACTACTAGTACTAGTACTACCCCGTCCTTCTAAGGTAGGCTCACAGGCATCAACACCACTAGTACTGCTAGTACTAGTAGTACTACTAGAACTAATACTATTACTACTAGTACTACTACTACTACTACTACTACTACTACTACTACCACCAGTACTTTGTTTTAGTATTACTGCTATAGCGCAGCTTCCCACAGCTGCTGGAACATTTATAAGATTTAATATCCACATAAAGATAAAAGCTTCCTACAACACTGATGTGCATCTTTATAGCTTTCTGTTTATTTTACAGCTCGGGTATTATTATGGGCTGTAATAATAACATTGTATTCATCAAGCCGGTTGCTGAGATGTGGGAATGCAGTAAAATCCCGAGGAAGAAGTCATGCGTAACAAAGATTTGCTTTGCTAAGAGGGATTATTATTATTATTATTATCCTCATTAAAGGATTACTCACCTTCAGTTTCACCTCCGAATATGTTTGTTCAGATAATAAACTGTTTTCTCAACATGTGAAAATGTGACGTAATGCAATCAGCTGGTTTCGTGGTTTCATGTCATTCAGACCGACTTTACGTTAAAAACCAAAGTTATGTTTAGGAAAAACATAACGACTGGTTTTAAAATAGCTGCGAAGAGTTTAGTTTAGGAAAACTGTCACAAACTGTTTGTTTTAGGCGACAAAACCACGACAACAAGACCACGACAACAAAACCACGACAACAAGACCACGACAACAAGACCACGACAACAAGACCACACAACAAACCACGACAACAAGACCACGACAACAAACCACGACAACAAACCACGACAACAAAACCACGACAACAAACACGACAACAAGACAACGACAACAAACACCACAAAACCACGACAACACAACAAAACCAACACAACAAAACCAACACAACAAAACCACGACAACAAAACCACGACAACAAACCACGACAACAAGACCACGACAACAAGACCACGACAACAAGACCACGACAACAAGACCACGACAACAAAACCACGACAACAAGACCACGACAACAAAACCACGACAACAAAACCACGACAACAAAACCACGACAACAAGACAACGACAACAAGACCACGTCAGCAAAACCACACAACAAAACCACGACAACACAACAAAACCAACACAACAAAACCAACACAACAAAACCACGACAACAAGACCACGACAACAAGACCACGACAGCAAAACCACGATAACAAAACCACGAAGTGGTGTGGAACACCGGCCTTCTGACTGACTGTCCTGTGTTGCCCCGCCCCCGCCCCCGTCCCCGCCCCCGCCCACGTCCCCGCCCCCGCCCACCACCAGATGTCTTTGTGATATTATAAAGTACGTCTCAGCTCTGACTGTTGCTTAGTGGATGCTTTTAATTTGTGTCCATAACGAATATGGAGCCTCATTGACTTCCATCTGCATTGTTTAGTTTTTCATGTACACAAACCAATAAATTGCATTTCGTGACTATTTCACAAACTGTCATAACAGCAGGCCGGTTTGTCTTGTTTAAAATGTGACTGCTCATTTTCCCGGTCAGGTTTTATTGTGCTGATTGTTCCCAGATAGCACGATGTTTCCCTAACCTGTATATTATAATAGACAAAGGTGAATTAAACCCAAATTATGCTTAAATATTCATTCGAAGCAAAAGAACATCTGAAATTGTATCATTTATTTGGGATTCATACCAAAAGAAAAACTACCACCTCCACTACATTACATGCTGTAAATATTACACCAATAAACCAGAGTACAAATCTAAAATATTTTAATATTTAGAATAATTTACTTCAAAAAGCAGGTTTTTCCTTTCGATGGTAAATAGTTTGTCAACGAGTAAAATTGTACTCTTCATCTCCCCAACAGATATCACTTGATGATGATGATGATGATGATGACGATGACGACATTAGAAATGAAAAAAGTGATGGAATATGTAAAATAAGCATTTCTGAAGCCAGAATTCCTCCATTAGTGTGTAATAAATAAGTGATAACTCTTTTAAAGGCCCGTCAGACGTGTAGAGTTAATTAATTTAATGAAGTCGTCCTCAACCAAACATGCGTTGGAGGAAACAAAGGACGAGATTATTCATGAGTAACGTGGATCTGAAACAATGATCTGCTTACTGACTGGCCTCCTGCCAAGGTAAACTCTATCCACGAGCAATATTACTGCAAACAGATAGTTTTGAAGTGGTCTGTTTTTAATTTCCTGTTTTGATGACTATCTGCCTCTGTGTGTGATGTCCTATGCATCTAATTACATCTTCAGTGATGTGACTACGGCACATTTATGAGGCTCCGCTTCCAAAAATGACTGGCGAGACTGTTTCTCTCATTTAATTATTGAGAAGCAGCGCTCCATTAATACACCACGAGCACTTTCATCTCAACTTCTGGCTCAAAGAAACCACTGAATCAAAAAGTGTCCCCGAGGGGAAGGCCTAATAATTTAGAAGTTTTAAATTGCCGTCGTGATTAGAGAGCTAAACGACATTTCATCAATAAAACTGTATTCCAAGAAAAAAAAAAGAGCTTTCAATGAATACGAGAAGAAGCACTTTACTCTGAGAGAAACAAGGCTGACAGGTTGTTAACGAGTCTAATAAAAGCTCATTCTGGTATCTGCTTGTTGTCACAGCTGGTCTCAGCCAGGAGACTGCGGTTCGATCCCCGTGTGGGACGAGAAGTCAACTTTGATGTTTCTGTCACATAACGTCTGTACTTCACTAACGTAACGTCTGTACTTCATTAACGTAACTTCTGTACTTCACTAACGTAACTTCTGTCGTTATTTTAACCCAAACGACGATCTTTTCTGAAACCTAACTAAGTAGTTTTGTTGCCTGAACATAACTTAAGACCGTATGAATGTAACGAGCCATACTTGGTACACACACAGCTCTCAGTGAACCTCATGGTGGCACCAGACACATGTTTCCCTCAAGAGTTGACGTCTACTGAGCCTCAAGTCGATGGTTTGATGATCAACGATTACAATTCTTTCTCCTCCGTGACCAGGTGGACATCGAGATGGATGGGAAGATGCTGAACTCTCACGGTGTGGACTTCCTGGACTGTCCGCTGGGTTTGGATATCGATGAGAAGGATCTGGATGAGGAGGAGACCCGGAGAGACATGGCCAAGATCCTGAAGGAGCTGAAGCAGAAGCACCCTGACAAGGAGGTGAGTGGACCCCCCGCAGAGAGCAGAGCCACGGCTTGTTTTCCCTCAGCGTATGTTTCCTTGTGGAGAAAATGAACCGACATAATAAGCAGCAACAGATGACGCACTTTTCTGTTCGCTTCCGTTACGGCCGTGATTATGGTGATGAATGCAGCTGAGGTCTCATCACAACCTCTCAAATTAATCTGATAATGATACGCTTAAAAAAAGAAAATTGCAAAGAGAACAGAGCAGGCATTAAATCCACATGTAGATAAAAAGATGGAGACAGAAACTGCGGTCAGTTCATATTTAATTCAAAGTATGATAAACATGTAAAGAATGTATCCTTGTTTCATTGCTGCAGACTGGAAATGAAAACTCTCAGGACAATAAATAAATAAAAAAATAGAAAATACTGCCTTAAATTAAAAAAAAATCATAAATACTGCCTTAAATAAATAAATGAATAAATATTGCCTTAAATAAAAGAATACTGCCTTAAATAAATAAATAAATATATACTGCCTTAAGTAAATAAATTAATGAATAAATAAATAATGCATTATATAATAATGCCTGTTAAAATAACCATAAAACTGGACTAAAATCTCGAATGCCTGTTCTAACGAATCTTCTTTCCTCACTCTGTATTTGAAAAAAAAAAAGAAAAGAAAAATCAAATATGACATTCCACTCATTGCCCCTCCTATTGTCTGGAGAAGCTTTAAGATTAAAATGCATAACGTAGTATAATATAACGTAAGCTGCTGAAACAGTAATCTGTCTTACATGCATGAGCGCCTGCTACAATAGGTGTTCACGCTTCTGCCCTCGTCCCTCTTTGGATTAACAATGAGGCTGATTAACCTGCTGTCAAAAACAAACATTTCCCTCACGGTCATATTGTCACATTGGGTAGTCGCCCTCCCCGATGTACAGTGTTGGGTGTTGTTGACTTGACCTGCAGCTTTAAAACACGTCCTCATTTCCCCACTACGTCCTCATTTAGTTTGGGATCTCGGTGATGCTGGTGGCCTCAAACAGTAAAGGAGAGGAGACAAACTACTTTCGATGACTCTTAGTGGAATATGCACAGAGCCACTTCTCGAGGAAGACTTGAGATCATTACCGTGCCTCGTAAAGACTCATCCGACGCACAGAGACCGTTTTACAGTTTGCAAACAGTGATGACGAACGTAAGTGTGCAAAAGCTGTTTTGCAACGGAAGCGACGCAATAGCTTGTAAATGCTCTGGAAGAACATGAACCACTAAAGATGGGGAATGCACCATAAACAAAGTGTGCTGTTGGTTAGACGGTAGAACACATTAGCAAGTGTCCAGAGTCAGACTTGTGTTTTCTAGAGAAACCAGTTGGTAACGTTTCACCAGACTCTGAACTCTGTCCTCTGGACGTCAACCAGACTCACAGGTTCCACTTTGTTCAGGCCTGTGGTCGTCAACACGTTTAATATGCAGCCAAAGATTACGAGCAACAGGTGTTTCAGTCTAACCAGTGACCGTGCTAACTGGTGACTCCCAGCTGAATGCGTAGTGACGGCAGCTGTTGAAGCAGAACCCGTCGGTGTCCTCGTTAAAGCCCACGACCGGTTTGACATACAGACTCATCTCTGTTTATTAAAGCTCAGATGTTTACGCTGGTTACTACGAGCAACCACGGACGCATTCGTCACCAGTTAACACGGTCACTCATCAAACTGAAACACCTGTTGCTCTGGAGCGGTCGTCCGATCTGAGTCGGTTCTGACAACCGGACATTTAGAGTTTACATCTTGATACCTCGTCTGGATGGATGAGACCAAACAACACTTAAAAGTCTCTTCCTCAGTGGAACTAAACCAAAGACATATTATAAGACTATGACTGTTGGTAAGATCCATGTTCTTTGAGTGTTTCTGATGTTGGATTCACCCACATGACTCCGCATTACTTATTTATGAAGCTCAATGGTCAACAACGTTCTCCTATACGAGTTGTCATGGAGACGTTCTTTCCAACAGCACTACATACGACACCAACAGTCTGGGGTCCAGATTTCTGGGGACCAATGTTTTAAAACCTTTCTCGCCTCGTCCGCCCAGGTGGAACAACTCATTGAGCTCGCCAACTACCAAGTCCTGAGCCAGCAGCAGAAGAGCCGCGCGTTCTACCGCTGCCAGGCCACCCGGCTGATGACCGGCGCCGGCAACATCCTGAAGAAACACGCCGCCGATCAGGCGCGGAAGGCCGTCAGCATGCACGAGGTTCGCTCTGATGCCGGCGACAACGACCCCATCTCCAAGATCTTCTTCGAGCCCTGCTCATACCAGTGCCTCGAGAACTGCGGCACGGTGGCGGTGAACGTGGTGCGGCGCGGCGGCGACTTGGGCAAAACGCTCTCCGTGGACTACCGGACAGAAGACGGCACGGCCAACGCCGGCTCGGACTACGAGTTCACGGAGGGCATGGTGGTCTTCAAGGCTGGCGAGACCATGAAGGAGATCCGCGTGGGGATCATCGACGACGACATCTTTGAAGAGGACGAGAACTTCCTGATTCACCTCACCAATGTGAAAGTGCTGACGTCCGAAGGCGAGGAGCCCGAGGACGGCGAGTCCGCCAATCACGTGGACTCAATGGCGTGCCTCGGCCTACCCGCCACGGCCACCGTCACCATCTTCGACGACGACCACGCCGGTATCTTTACCTTCGAGGAGCCCGTTTTCCACGTGAGCGAGAGCGTTGGCACCATGGAGGTGAAGGTGCTGAGGACGTCGGGCGCCCGCGGCGTGGTCACGCTGCCCTACAAGACGGTGGAGGGGACGGCAAGAGGCAGCGGAGAGGACTTCGAGGACATTCACGGCATCCTGGAATTTCAGAACGACGAGATCTTGTGAGTAACTCGCCTCTTTTTGAATTTGAATCAAAACCGTTAATTTTATTCAAGTCGATATTTATCTGTCACGATCGGCTTGATGTATTTTTTGTTTTTCACGCTACGTGTCAGTGTGATGCTGCTAATTTTGCTGCTGATGATGTGAGAGAGTGAGGTGTGAGTGTGATGTGGTGGTCACGACGAGCGGCGAGGCGGACTGCTCATCGGGACAACGTCAACAAGCCCCACCCCTCTTCTCTTACCTGGTCTCCACTTTCTACTCATCCGTTCTCCACCTCTATCCTCATCTGTCTGTTTCATTCCTTTCTCTTTGGATTCTGTTGTGCTGCTGCTTTAGTCTTCTGTGGGTCGTGTTGACTCCTCCACGCTGAGTCGCTGTGCAGTCAGCACCATGGGGGAAGCTGCAGGAGCTGCAGGAGCTGCAGGAGCCAAGAAGTTGGGCTCTTTGTTTGGAGGCTTTATGGTTTGAGTGTCAGGACTTGGAAATAATTGAATAAGAAGTGTTTAAGTTTCCCCTCAAGTGCCTTGCTGAAAGAAACTTCGAGTGGCTGGATGCTTGAAGCGGTGCAGGGAATCAGGGCGATGCTAAGAAGGAGCATCCATCTAGGAAACCTAACTTAGGTACACAAAGGCTTTTAAAAAGAAATGCCAGCTGCCCTTTCCAAGGCTGCACGCTGTGTGAGAACATCCCAGAGCAACCAGCTCCGCTTGTTTTATTTTCATCATCTTATGTGTGAAAAGAACTTGAAGCTTCATTTAAGGATCCCCGCCGTGAAATGCCGCAGCAACAGTTGAAATCTCTCCTTAGCCCGACGGAGAGGCCTCATTATGGGATGGGGACTGTTTGACCACATCTCAGGAGGCCTCCCACCACAGCGGTGATCTGGCAGGTAACAATGCTCTTCATCCTGACCGACTATCAAGGAGGGAATTAGATCCAGCTGTCAGACAAATGTTTGCACGATGCTGACATCTTTGGCTCCAAAGCCAAAGTAATTCCAAAATCCTCGGCTCTGTTGTTCTTTAAATATTTTATGCTGATAACGTCTACTGTGAATACATATCAGTGTTTGGACAGCAGCTGGTAGTTTGGCACTCTGACTCCAGTGTTGACTCATTAGCTGACTCACATGTTGAGGCGCTGTGGACCTGATGGGAACTGGTTCTAGATAAAGCATCAGGTAAAGGCCCATATTATAGTGAGACAGCATTCTGGTATGATTGTGTTATAATTGTGTTGATAGTAAGTTGAAGCTCTTTAAGGCTCTCAGGCTTCGGCTTGAGTTTATATCTTATTGTGATTCTTTTGACTGATGTTGCAATTGCGATATGATTTGCGTCATTAGACGGAAAAATATGATTTTCTACGTAATTATTCTCATTTTGTGTGATTTTTCTGGATGATCTGTACCAAACAGAGACGTGTGTGTGTGGGCCAGGACGTCTCTGCTGCTACAATATTGAATTTAAAATGGTATTTTAGGACACATTTAGTTCACCTGCTGAGTTTTTACAATTGCAGTTGGACATACTGCAATTATGATCAAATTTTAATTGATGGTGTGGCTCTACATTAAGCTCACAGTCTCATCATGTTGCACACCGGCCCCGTTAGAATTACATTTACATAGTTGACGTTTAGACTCTACAGGGAGATTAGTAACTTCAGATTTGCACCAGTCCGGATACTGGAGGTGTTCGCTGATGGAGCTGATGGAGCTGATGAAGCTGATGAAGCTACTGGGTGGAGATGGGGAGTCGGAGGGACCCGTGGAACAGCAACATGAACGTACCAAAGACAGGGAGACGATCATATTCAAAAAGAGAAAGATAATAAGCGAACAATGTCACCGTGTCTCTTTGCTGTTGGACAGAAGAGACCA
>JACSYO010001229.1:37500-55000 GCA_016806645.1 Ophiodon elongatus | reverse complement strand
CAAGTGGACTCCTGCTGTGAGGAGCAGAACTTCAGGGATGGACTCTGATTCTTGTCCCGGGACCAGGATCCTGGTGTCCGGTCCCACTGGGTGTTTTCTTATTTATTGTTGGGCTTTAACCACAAAGTTGTGAGACTAAATGAAGTCCAGATTTAGGCATCTTTTACTAGATCATATATTAAAACTGACTAACTCTTCTAAAGCCGCCTCACAATGAACCATTAAACTGCTCGTCGTCTGAACACCAAGCACTTTTGGGGCGTGAATCATAAAAAAGGAAAAAACACAAGTTGAATTTCTTTGATATAAAAAATGGTAAAAACTGGAATCTAAATATCCAACATGTTTCCATAAATGTTGGTATGGAGTCTCCATGTGTTATAAATATTAAGATATTATATATTATATATTAAGATATCCACATTGTTACGGCCTCTCCTCTCCTCTCGGCTCTGTGTTCAACATTTCACAGAATTGTTGTCACGTGACTGTTGATCTCAGATGAATCAATCATGACTTCATAGTTTCTCTGAGGAGAATTTAATGTTTTTTACAGAATCTGGTTAAAGTAAACGGTTCATTAGTGAAGAGATGTTAAACGACACGCGTAGAATGAAATGATTTGGATGAGAAATCACAATTTTAAGCTTCGTTTTGGTTGTTGTTTCGGGTTGAGAGCGATTTGATGATGAAGATGATGATGAAGATGATGATGATGATGATGATGATGATGATGCAGAGCCTGATTCAGACCTGTAGCCTCTCAGCTCTGTGCTGGTTATCTGTCCTCAGTACTTTTAATGGCTGGCTGAGCGGACTGATGCTGTTACGCTGATGTTAATTCTTTGGAGGCCGGTGAGCCTGGAACCCGATCTGTGTGTGTGTGTGTGTGTGTGTGTGTGTGTGTGTGTGTGTGTGTGTGTGTGTGTGTGTGTGTGTGTGTGTGTGTGTGTGTGTGTGTGTGTGTGTGTGTGTGTGTGTGTGTGTGTGTGTGTGTGTGTGTGCGCGCGCTCCGGATGAACGTGTTAAACGACACCGGTTCGAGTCCCCGAGGGACCGGGTTCCTCTCTCAGGTTCGGTTATTTTTGGGTTATGATGTCGTTTCTAGTCGGATAACGATGGTTAATGGTTATTAATGGATGTAAAGAGAAGGAGCTAACGAAAGCTTCTGTAACACTTTATGATAACATCCATAATAAATGGTTTATGAATATGAAATAAAGAGTGTTTAGATTATATACATTAGACCAACACAATTATATTCTGCTTACATTAATTAACTGTTTATTAACAGTTTAGTGTTGAAAACATTAAAACTATTTGTTAACGATTACCAAATGATTTGTAGACATTTTCATACCATCTATAAACATGATCTGGATGGCTATTATTATTATTTATTATTATTATTATTGTTATTAAGTTGCAACTGATAATTATAATACTTTGTTAAATGGTTAATAAATACCGTGTAATCTAATTATTTCATATTACACAAACTAATGATAAAATAACATTAATTATTTGCGTTACATAAAGTCAGTAAACTATTTATTATAATGTATTGTTTGTTAACAATTAAATAAGTATTACCTATAGTTTAATTAACTATTAATTTACTACTTATTAATGATGCTTACTATAAAGGTTTGACGGAGCTTTTTAAAATCTTCCTCATTCGTCTTAATCGTGGGACCGATACGATCACTCATCACCACGGTGACGAGGTCAAGGGTCAGTTTTTATTGTGTTTACCAAGTAAAGCAAAGTGAGCATTAATAAAGATGTCATGACACATGTTTGTGTTTACTGGAGGAATAACCTTGATAAAGGTTGTTATTGTTTATCATAAACCATATTTATTCAGTATCAGGGAGACTGTGTGTGTTCGTGCATGTTCTCATCTTCCTCCTCGTCCTCCTCCTCCTCCTCCTCCTCCTCCTCCTCCTCCTCCTCGGTGCAGTGCTGCTGCGGGTAACCGCGGCGACGGCTGGTGCAGTACGCGGTCAAACGCTGCCAGTTGTAGTAAAAACTCAGAACCGGTTCACGCTCTGCTGGACCTCCAGTCTCTATGGCTGCTGAGTGTGGGCTACCGCAGGGGGGGGGGGGCACATAGAGAGAGCGAGATCTCCTCCCTCTCCTCTCCTCTCCTCTCCTCTCCTCCCTTCATCTCCTCCCTCCCCTCTCTCTCCTCTCCCTCTCCTCTCCTTCCCTCCCTCTCCTCCCTCCTCTCCTCCCTCTCTCTCCCTCTCCTCCCTCCCCTCTCCCCCTCTCCTCTCCTCCCTCTCCTCTCCTCCCTCCCCTCTCCTCTCCCTCTCCTCTCCTCCCTCTCCTCTCCTCTCCTCCCTCCTCTCTCCCCCCTCTCCTCCTCCCCTCTCCTCTCCTCTCTCCTCCTCTCCCCCATCTCCTCCCTCTCCTCTCCTCTCTCCCTCTCCTCCCTCTCTCCCTCTCCTCCCTCCCTCTCCCTCTCCTCTCCTCCCTCTCTCTCCTCCTCTCCCTCTCCTCCCCCTCCCTCCCCCTCCCTCTCCTCCCCTCTCCTCCCTCCCTCTCCCCCCTCTCCTCTCCTCCCCCCCTCTCCTCTCCTCCCCTCTCCTCTCCTCCCTCCCCTCTCCCCCCTCTCCTCTCCTCCCCTCTCTTATGTGAGATCAGCTCAAACGCTTCTTTTCATTTGTTTTGAAGTGAGTCGTCCAACGTGTCAGATTAATAATCCTGAGGCAGCGTTCCTAAACTACTTTCATGGTGAGAAGGAGGAACATTTAAAACCCTTCTGTACATATAGAACACAAAAGGTCACGACAGGCTGTACGACTTCTTAAAAAACATCTTTTTCACTATAAAATTGAAGGTAACAAAATATATTTCTGAAGTGTTCTCTTGAATACTGAATGCAGAAACATTGCGGTGAAACTCTTTAAAACTGTGAACAAAAGGCATCAACCAATGGCGTTGCTCTAAATGTTGCTCAACTTATGAAGCAACGCGGAGCTCTGAACCGAGACTAAGAACTGTATCGCTCCTCTCGACCCTGAAGACCCAGATCCACTGCTCCTCTTCTCCCCTTTCACAATAAAAGCCCCAGACACGCGGCGCTCCACATCCTGTACTCGGCCTCTGTTGTGTTCATCAGGAGGCCGAAGAGCTTCAGGTCCTCGTGGAGGAAACAAGAAGAGGGAAACCACTTCCCTGCTCCACCTTTACACCGCCCCCTGATTTATGTTCTGCTTCGCTCTGTTTCTACTTCCTGTTCTGTCCCCTCTCTGGTCTCCGCCCGGGAGAGAGAGAGCTCTGCTTTGTGTTGTGAATGATCTACCGTCTCCTCTCCGTCCGTTTCTCTCTCCGAGCCGAGCAGAGATAATAAATCCATCGGACCTGTCTTTGTCTTTTGGTTTCTCACGTTCCCTCAAAGGCTCTCTGGAGGAACCTCTCCACTTTCTCTGGGATTGTTCCACCCCCCCCCCCCCCCCCACTCCCCCCCCCGCCCACCCACTCCTCCTGTCTCCATGCAGCCTTTACAACACGTTAGCATAGCTAGCATAGTTTCAGTTAGCAACACTGTTCCAAAGGAGGGCTGAGACGTGTTTGGACTGATGCTGGTGCTGATGATGTCAGAGGTCCAGTGTCTGGCTGCAGACCTGATCCTCATCTGGGGATCAGGTCTGCAGCTGGACCTCAGTACCTCAGAGTATGAGAGGGGAGAGGAACGTCGTGCATCAGCTGCTTTCTACCCGCTGTGGAGGACAGATGCAAAGAGCTGCATGCAATCAGAATCCCTGAACGGGGGATTGACAGGAAAAACTCACTTGAAGAAATATACGAATGGATATTAAACATTACTGGAAATGTGGGAATAATCAAGCTGCTGCCAGATGATGTTCTCCAAAATTGAAGACATTTTGTATCTTTGTTGATTTTGTGTTGAAGAGGGCACCTTTACTTTGAAAGCCACTTCCTGCTCCTCCCCCGTGGCCCCTGAGCGTCTGCGTGGTTCAACAGTTCGCTCCGTTGGTTTTGTGGTCGATGACACTTCAATCCTCTAATCGGACAGACGACAACCTGCTCCGACCAATCAGGGGCCAATCAGGGGCCAATCAGGGGCCAATCAGGGGCAATCAGGGGCCAATCAGGGCCAATCAGGGGCCAATCAGAGGCCAATCAGGGCTCACCGGAGAGCTGACGGTGCAGTCACGCCCCTGAAGGCCCCTGAAGACCTTTTAAGGCCCCTTAAGACTCCTGAAGGCCCCTTAAGACCCCTGAAGGTCCCTTAAGACCCCTGTAGGCCCCTGAAGGTCCCTGAAGACCCCTCCAGAGAGGAGAGGAGGACCCTCCAGAGAGGAGTGGGATCTTCAGAGAGGAGGGGCCTCCATAGAGGAGGAGCCTCCAGAGAGGAGGAGCCTCCAGAGCGGAGTGGGATCTTCAGACTTCAGCCTCCATGCTGAACGCTCGCTGTAACATCCACTTGAGATCCAGTGGAACGAAGCCGTGACATGTTTCAGTTTTTACTGAAGGTTTAGAGTCGGTGGAGCGGTGACGACCAACAGGAAGTCAGACGGCTTCTCACCGCTCTGATGCCGGGGAGCGAGTCTCGCCCGGGATAAATATCACACTCTGCTCCTCTAATGGACACACACACACACACACACACACACACACACACACACACACACACACACACACACACACACACACACACACACACAGCTCCGATGTGCAGAGTCCCTGGCTTACAGAGATCTGATACCATTCATCTCCTCCTCCTCATCTCTTTCTCTCTCGTTGGTGTTCAAAGCTGTAAATATATTGCGTCCACATGCCGGCTCAATGAGAACCGGCTGACGGGGAGAACCCGGGCTCTGATCTCTGATTGATTCCACCTATTAAATCCTCGTGGGTCCCGAGCGGGGCTTTAGATGAAGGGTTCTGTTGCCTTTTTGTCACATTTATGAAGCCGGCCCGCGGGTGGTGCAGGGCGGAGCCTCCACCCCCCTTTTGAGAGGCAATATTCCTCCATGGTGGAAAAGCAACGAGATGAATTCTCCATGTTGTGACGACTCGACGTCCTCGCATGACGCTGGGCCTTCAACGCACAGAAACTGTAACTTCTCATTATTATCATACACAGCGTTGTGAGGACACGTTGCTCATAACAATGCTGTAGTTCTAACTTATGAATAGGATAAACGTCATGGTGGAGCATGTGGGCGGTGTTTCTCCGTCCACACATGTTTCAAAGACATTTAAATGTGCGAGTATTTTACTTCTCCAAATTACCAACAGCCACGTGTGACTCAGACTCCACCTGTCTCCTTTCTCTCTGCCACTGCACACAACAACAACAACAACAATAGATTATTTATTCTTAAACCTGAAATAAAACATATTATTTAACCCTAATCCTGAAATAAAACACATTATTTAACCCTAACCCTTAAATAAAACACATTATTTAACCCTAACCCTTAAATAAAACACATTATTTAACCCTAACTCTTAAATAAAACACATTATTTAACCCTAACCCTTAAATAAAACATTATTTAACCCTAACCCTTAAATAAAACACATTATTTAACCCTAACCCTTAAATAAAACACATTATTTAACCCTAACCCTTAAATAAAACATTATTTAACCCTAACCCTTAAATAAAACACATTATTTAACCCTAAACCTTAAATAAAACACATTATTTAACCCTAACCCTTAAATAAAACACATTATTTAACCCTAACCCTTAAATAAAACACATTATTTAACCCTAACCCTTAAATAAAACACATTATTTAACCCTAACCCTTAAATAAAACACATTATTTAACCCTAACCCTTAAATAAAACACATTATTTAACCCTAACCCTTAAATAAAACACATTATTTAACCCTAAACCTTAAATAAAACACATTATTTAACCCTAACCCTTAAATAAAACACATTATTTAACCCTAACCCTTAAATAAAACACATTATTTAACCCTAACCCTTAAATAAAACACATTATTTAACCCTAACCTTTAAATAAAATGTGTAATTGAACCCTAACCCTTAAATAAAACACATTACTGAACCCTAACCCTTAAATAAAACACATTACTGAACCCTAACCCTTAAATAAAACACATTACTGAACCCTAACCCTTAAATAAAACACATTACTGAACCCTAACCCTTAAATAAAACACATTACTGAACCCTAACCCTTAAATAAAACACATTACTGAACCCTAACCCTTAAATAAAACACATTACTGAACCCTAACCCTTAAATAAAACACATTACTGAACCCTAACCCTTAAATAAAACACATTACTGAACCCTAACCCTTAAATAAAACACATTACTGAACCCTAACCTGATGCTGTCCCTATCTTCTGGTGTAACGTAGACTCACACATGGAGCCCATCCAGAGGGTTAAAGTCACCGTGGCTCCCTCAGACCTTCTGGGTGCTGTGATGTGACAGCTGTTGTCTCTGACATGGCCGTTACCCTCAAGCTGCTCTTCAAACCGCAAAGTCTCCAAAAGCCCCGGAGACGACCAGCGTGAGAGTTTATCTCTCCGTCACTAACGACCTCAGCCGACTGGAGGTAAAGGTCTCCACGCTTCTTCTGCTGCAGTCAGATGATCACCAGCCTCCCCTGAGCTCACGTGTGTGTGTGTGTGTGTGTGTGTGTGTGTGTTTTGTGTGTGTGTGTGTGTGTGTGTGTGTGTGTGTGTGTGTGTGTGTGTGTGTGTGTGTGTGTGTGTGTACTGTGTTACGGTGCATATGTGGAACACATGTGCATTAATAGTATGCGGGACATAAATTATACACGAGTCTTTCTGTCGGTTCGGCCCCTGAGGGACCCGACCCGACCAGTTCTCCCGCGATCCGGGAGTAAGAGGATAAATCGGGACTTCCAGCTGGGAATTCCCTCCCAGCCGGACCCAGACCCGGACCTGGACCCAGACTCAGACCCGGACCTGGACCCTGAGTGTGGGGGTTCACCTCCACGGCCTCGGGCTGCCGTCCTCGGGTTGCCATGGGAGACGAACGCAGGTTTCGTCTTGACGAGATAACGAGTGTTTCAATTAGTCGTAATTAAAGTGAACAAACAGAAGGATCTGCCGGTGAGAGAAAGTAGTCCCTCGTTTCATGTCATGATTTTTCTTTTTTTTATGAGCGTATCAGAAAAACTAAATTAACCGAACTTCATGAGAGACGACGAATAAGAGACTTCATCTCCAGAGATTTGGCTTTTTCCATTTCAATCAGAAACCCTACATGGAGCTATATATATATATATATATATATATATATATATATATATATATATATATATATATATGTACGTATGTATTCACCCTATGAATAGACTTTATTATCCAGACTGCTCACTACAGCCGGATTACAAAAGCATGTTTTCTTCAAACATTATCATCAGGTTTAAATCTTTCCGACTGTCCTCAAACTCATCGTGTGTGAGGACAAATCGAAGCTTTAAATTGTGAGAATTCATAAAAAACATTTTATTCTACATCTCTATTAGAGTCTTGCCCGGAATAAATGTTTTTCTTTAACAGAATTCTGTAAATAACATTAAATTCTGAGCTCCTGAACGCAGCTATGAAGCCGTGGTGGACTCAGTCATGTGACCACATGCTGCTGAGCACAGAGCAGAGAGGAGAGTTTAATATTCATAACACATAGAGCCTCCATTTCTTTACAACATTGGTAACACTTTGCATAGAAAGAAGATCAAAGAAGATCAACTTGTGTTTTCTTTCCATTGGTATGATTTATAGCATCATAATGTTGCATGTTTGAGATGTTGGTTCTGTTTCCAGAGAGGAGCAGCTCTTTTATTGTTGAGGGAATATATTGTAATGTTCCTCCTGTATGGAGAGGAGGGGGTCTTTAATGAGACCGGACCCAGCGGGGGGCCATGAGCTCATCGTGAGGTTATTGATAATAAATAGGTGGATTAATGACGAGCGAGACGGACGTGAAGCTGCTGACATGTGAAACTATTTAAAAGCCTTAAAAGAACCAAAACTCTCACTGGATGATGTCATAGTTCAGCCTCCCTCCTCGCGTGTGTCATGGAGGGAAACTGGGATTATTCATAAAGAGAAATACATCCTCCCTCCATCTCTGTGGCAGGTTGTCTATATGCTGGAGGACTGAGCTTTCCCACAATGCCCTGGTGGCCCCGTGTGTGTGTGTGTGTGTGTGTGTGTGTGTGTGTGTCAAGATCTATGACTTCACATGCTGACAGTGAGAAACACCCTCATGGCTGCTTCATACTTCATGTGGTTACACACACACACACACACACACACACACACACACACACACACACAGAGAGTCTCTTAAAGAAACACTTCACACAAAATGATGGTCTGTTTGTCGATGACTTCAGTTTCTCGGAGAATCAAGAAACAGAGAAAAAGTTTTGATGAATTGAAGTAAAAACAATCTGGATTATAATCCCAGTCTGATCATTACTCCACACACACAGACCTCCGAGGTCTGGATGAGGTCTGGATGAGGTCTGGATGAGGGGTCAAACAAACACTCATCACCTTTTAAAGTAATACATCTAATTTAAATAAGCGTCTACTCGGCAGAAATGGAATATAATATTATTCAGTGTGTTTTCTTTCGTGTATAATCACCTGAAAATGAGAATGTTTTTTGTTGCCGTTGCACACGGGAGAAGTTTCAGTCGGTTGCAATCTGCAAACTCACAGCTAGATGGCGCCAAATCCGACACGCTGCCCCTTTAAGTCTCGATCTGTGGCCGATTCGAGTGAAGGTCATGAAACGGTGACTTCAGCCCGACGAAGGTCTTCTGGTATCGAGCGTAGAGCGTCGCACCTGCAGTCGCCGCTCATCGCCACAGGGGGCGCCAGAGAGACCTTTGAGTGTTTGTAGTAAAGCGCACTTAGGAGGCCTCTTCTTTTAACTAAAGGGAACAGCAAGCAGCGAGACCTGGCCTCCAGGAATACGGTTGTTATTTTTATATCTCACCAGAAAGCAAAAATAGACAGTTTTATTTTTGGAACGGTTTCAGATGAGCAGCCATGTTTCCATCCTGTGTGCAGGGAGGCTTTTCTTTTTTTCTCCTCTCATTTTGTGATGATGCTAGCAGCCTGCTGTCGTGACCCACTTCAGGAGCCACCTGCTTCATGGTCTCAGTCTTTGGAGGACTGAGGTCGTATTCTAGACCCCAGGTCTTCAGAGGAGGCCTCTCCTGAACCGGGCCCAGCGGTGGTTCCACTGGTCCCGTTAAGGCTCTGGATCAGGTGCTGACTCGCGTCTCTATCGGAGAGTCGGCCATCGCCACGAGCCGATGGAGAATTAACTCCCGTGAAATTAGAATTGAGTGTTTCGTCGTGGGACATCGAGCCGTCGCTCTCCGTGGGAGGCTCTGACGCGGGCAGGATTTTATTTATTTATTTATTTCTTTGTGTGTTCTGGCTGAGAATATTTCTTTTGACTCGATCTTCAAAAGGAGCCTGAGGCGGTGCGGATCTGTTGGCACCGCTCTGCGAGCGGGTGGGAGGAAAATGACAATCAATACAAACCGCTGCATGAACAGCAGATGAATCAACGTGATATTAAAAGACGTGAATGAAGAGGAGAGCAGCGAGTGGTGGAGGCTTCTAGAAGGTCTGCTCACAGACCAGCAGAGCAATCTGGGTTTAACGGATACTTTTTACATGCAAACGTCTTAAAGTTGTGTGTTTATGATCCTCAAAACAAAACTCCTGAGGAGGAAAAATAATTTATTACTTTTGCACTTATGCATATTTTCATCCCATTTGTTTGATGTTCTATTTTAAAAGCACAGCTCAATCTCTCTTACTCTCTGTTTATAATAGTTTACACACACACACACACACACACACACACACACACACACACACACACACACACACACACACACAGACCTGTGTCTAAACAGCAGGGCATGGCTAGTGTCTGCCTGACCCTGTTTGTGCTCTGTGTGACATACTGTAGTGTGTGTGTGTGTGTGTGTGTGTGTGAGAGAGTGTGTGTGTGTGTTTGTGTCACATCCAAGCCATTAACAAATCCTCCATTACACACTCTCTTCCTCCTCTGCCTCGAGTGTACAGTAAAACCAAACTGTTCATGAGCGGCCCACACACACACACACACACACACACACATACACACACATACACATACACACACACACACACACACACACACACACACACATACACACACACACACACACACAGCCTCCTCTGCTCTCGGGCTGCTGTGCTTCAGCTTCGATGGACCCCGTCTCTCCCTGTTGTCCTGGTGAACGTGTGCGTCTGGAACACGCGTGTGCGTCTGGAACACGCGTGTGTGTCTGACATCATCAATTTGGACTTTTGTTTCCGGGCAGCCTCCGATCCTTCGTTGGAAACCTCAGCGGAGCGAATCGGACCGTAGATGAAGCGACTCCCTCTGACAGACCTTTAAGAAATAAACTTCCTAGAAATGTTTTTAACCTCATTAATTACCCGTTTACATGATAAGATATAATACGGAAAGTTACTACAGAAGTTGAGCAACACGTAACGTCAATTTCTGCACGTTACCTGTATCCGGTCTTTTCAAAATAAACTACCACTACTTAGTTAGCTTGAGGAATATTTCCAACTCATGTGACGAATCAATCAACACTGACTACGTCTATATTTAATACCGTGAATATGATTTGTCTGCTTCAGTGTTTGTTTCTTTGAGGGACGTGAGAATCCTCTTCGTCGTAGTGCTGCGTGACCTTTAACCTCTCTGATCTGTGGACCTGCTGCAGGAGAGACGTCTGCAAACGTCTTTCATAGTTTTCACTTTGGAATAAACACTTAATGTCCCATGTGATACATTTAGAATGCATTTAATAAATCATGATGTACTCTGCTTCAGCACTTTAACGGTGGTCAGGGATCCCCCACAATGCATCTGTGTGTGGGGAGGCTGTGATCAAGCGCTGCAGCGTGTTAATAATTGAACTGAGTTTTATCCTTAGAGGTTATGCACATTCACACACACACGTTCACACTTTGATTATTAAAAAGCACCAAAACTACAAACTGTCCTCTTGTCGCCGTTATGATCATGCAACTGTACAAAAACTCATGTTTAGGGTTAGTGAGGAGAGAGAGAGAGAGAGAGAGAGAGGAGGGGGAGAGAGAGAGAGAGGAGGGGGAGGAGGGGGAGGAGGGAGAGAGGAGGGGAGAGAGAGAGAGAGGAGGGGAGAGAGAGAGAGAGAGAGAGAGAGGAGGAGGGGGGGAGGGGGAGGGTTGAGCAAATGAAAAAAAAGTGGAAAGAAAGACGGAACAGAAAAACCCCGTTTCCATTGCTTCACACAGAGAGAGAGAGAGAGGGAGAGAGAGAGAGAGAGAGAGAGAGAGAGAGAGAGAGAGAGAGAGAGAGAGAGAGAGAGAGAGAGAGAGAGAGAGAGGGGAAGCCAGGAGGAGGATGGCAGGGTGACAAACGTCTGGCCATGAAGGGAAGCCAAGGAGAGACGGATCTAAAGGGAGGGAGGGGAGGAAGAGAGAGAGAGAGAGAGAGAGAGAGAGAGAGAGAGAGAGGTAATTAAAGCTGTGATTAAAAGGGTCTGAAATCATTTCTCTGCTGGTGCTTCTCTGGAAAGTGACATCAGTCGTTTCACTTTGTGTGTGTGTGTGTGTGTGTGTGTGTGTGTGTGTGTGTGTGTGTGTGTGTGTGTGTGTGTGTGGTAACATACAGTGTTCATGTCAATGCTTGGATGGACGTTCTGTGCGAGAACTTCTCATGGATCAATAGTGGATGAGGATGAGGAAGAGGATGAGGAAGAGGAAGAGGAAGAGGTCAGTGACGGCTGATAGGAGACACACCTCAGTGGACTGATCCTACTTTGTAGAACGTTCTCCCTCACACCGGTCAGAGGCTCCACTCTTCGAACGCAGACGTTCTAGGTTCCCCTCTAGGTTCCTCTCTAGGTTCCTCTCTAGGTTCCCCTCTAGGTTCCCCTCTAGGTTCCCCTCTGGGTTAGTGATGTCATCAGGTAACGTCAGTGATGTCATCATCAGGTAACGTCAGTGATGTCATCAGGTAACGTTAGTGATGTCATCAGGTAACGTCAGTGATGTCATCATCAGGTAACGTTAGTGATGTCATCAGGTAACGTTAGTGATGTCACACATCAGGTAACGTCAGTGATGTCATCAGGTAACGTTAGTGATGTCACACATCAGGTAACGTTAGTGATGTCATCAGGTAACGTTAGTGATGTCACACATCAGGTAACGTTAGTGATGTCATCAGGTAACGTCAGTGATGTCACACGGAGTCTGATCACATGATGAGGGATCATCGAGGAGAGATGATAGTCTAAAGGTTTTATAACTTCTCTTCTTCTCCTCTCGTCTCTCGGAGGTTAAAGTATTTAATAATCCAGTCAAGCCTCAAACTGAAATCTGCTCTTTGTTGTTTTGTTTTCTGCTGCGATAATGTCAACATTCTACCCGAGCTTCATACTCTTTCTCTCCTCCTCTTCCTCCTTCTCCTCCTCTTCCTCCTCCTCCTCTTCCTCCTCCTCTTCCTCCTCCTCCTCCTCCTCCTCCCACCATCCTTTCATGTATTCATGCATCAATCAGCCTCTTTGTCTCAGAGCAGCTGTCACAGATTTATGTCTCCTTTAAAAAGAAACACAGGCCCAAACCTTTTACTCCTCAATACTCTGACAAAAGGTGCTCGTAAAACACACACACACACACACACAGTCACACACACACACACACACAGTCACACACACACACACACACACACACACACACACACACACACACACACACACACAAACAGTCACACACACACACACACACACACAGTCACACACACACACACACACACAGTCACACACACACACAGTCACACACAGTCACACACACACACACAAACACACACACAGTCACACACACACACACACACACACACACACAAACAGTCACACACACACACACACACAGTCACACACACACACAGTCACACACACACACACACACACACACCACACACACACACACACACACACACACACACACAGACAACCACACACCACTAGCTCATGCAGGTATTCAATTAGTAAGACTTATGATTATTGCTTTAACGTGCCACAGAAAGGCCTCAGTGCTGTGCTGTTCATTTCCACTGGCTCTGTGTGTGTGTGTGTGTGTGTGTGTGTGTGTGTGTGTGTGTGTGTGTGTGTGTGTGTGTGTGTGTGTTTCTAGACCAAACCAGCTCTATTTTAAGACTGGTGCTGACAAGAACAGGAAAAAAAAGAAATGAAAGAACATAAAATGATTTTAAATGGCAGGAGGGAGAGAAGAAGAAGAAGAAGAAGAAGAAGAAGAAGAAGAAGAAGAAGAAGAAGAAGAAGAAGAAGAAGAAGAAGAAGAAGAAGAAGAAGAAGAAGGGGAGGAATCAGATCTGAAGGAGTAGAGAAGTACATCTGTCTCTGCTGGAGTGCCTCTGAGCAACATACAGGCGTATCAGAACCCTATAGGCTCCCCTTCCCCCTCCTCTCTCTGGGGACTCTCACAGGAATGTCTCCATTCCCAAGCGTTCAAAAAAAGACGAGGTTGCCGGGGTCAGTGTGTGCGTGTGTGTGTGTGTGTGTGTGTGTGTGTGTGTGCATATTTCCGTGTGTCAAAAGAGTAAAAAAAACGAGTTAGTGTTCCTTTGTGTGTGTGTGTGTGTGCTGTTATCGATCAGGTCTCCCCTCCAACATCGGTTATCGGAGACGGCAGCAGGCCCAGCGCACTGCTCCACATTACTCACCGTCTATACACACACACACACACACACACACACACGCCGTCCTGTGTGTCTCTAACAGCAGATAATGTATTCAAATGAAACCCAAATGGAACCTCATGAAGTATTCAGATTGAATATTGAGCCAGACAGGTTGTTTCAGAGCATCCCATCTTCATCCCTCATCCTCAGCATCCCATCTTCATCCCTCATCCTCAGCATCCCATCTTCATCCCTCGTCCTCATCCTCAGCATCCCATCTTCATCCCTCATCCAATCTTCATCCATCGTCCTCATCCTCAGCATCCCATCTTCATCCATCATCCTCATCCTCAGCATCCCATCTTCATCCATCATCCTCATCCTCAGCATCCAATCTTCATCCATCGTCCTCATCCTCAGCATCCCATCTTCATCCCTCATCCTCATCCTCAGCATCCCATCTTCATCCCTCATCCTCATCCTCAGCATCCCATCTTCATCCCTCATCCTCATCCTCAGCATCCCATCTTCATCCCTCGTCCTCATCCTCAGCATCCCATCTTCATCCCTCATCCTCATCCTCAGCATCCCATCTTCATCCCTCATCCAATCTTCATCCATCGTCCTCATCCTCAGCATCCCATCTTCATCCATCTCCTCATCCTCAGCATCCCATCTTCATCCCTCATCCTCATCCTCAGCATCCATCTCATCCATCATCCTCATCCTCAGCATCCATCTTCATCCATCATCCTCATCCTCAGCATCCCATCTTCATCCCTCATCCTCATCCTCAGCATCCCATCTTCATCCCTCATCCTCATCCTCAGCATCCCATCTTCATCCCTCATCCTCATCCTCAGCATCCCATCTTCATCCATCCCCCGGTCCTCTAAACTAATCTAGACATTTTGAACTTCATACCAAAACCTAATCACCTCTAATCTACCTCTCTATTGGTCTGAGGAGACATTCAGAGGTTCTAGTGTTCAGTAGAGTCTGACATTCAGAGGTTCTAGTGTTCAGTAGAGTCTGACATTAAGAGGTTCTAGTGTTCAGTAGAGTCTGACATTAAGAGGTTCTAGTGTTCAGTAGAGTCTGACATTCAGAGGTTCTAGTGTTCAGTAGAGTCTGACATTAAGAGGTTCTAGTGTTCAGTAGAGTCTGACATTAAGAGGTTCTAGTGTTCAGTAGAGTCTGACATTAAGAGGTTCTAGTGTTCAGTAGAGTCTGACATTAAGAGGTTCTAGTGTTCAGTAGAGTCTGACATTAAGAGGTTCTAGTGTTCAGTAGAGTCTGACATTAAGAGGTTCTAGTGTTCAGTAGAGTCACGTCAGAACGCTGCCATGTTTTTGGACATGATGAAGACAGCAGGTGGTTAAATTGTTCAGTCAACTCAATGGACCTTTATTTCTTTATTGCCGTTCTGTTGCTAGGCGACGGCTTGGGTCCATGTTTACTTCCTGTCAGCTGATGTCATTCACAAACAAACTGGGACACATTCACATCGTTTACGTAAAAAACTGTTGAATGACGTCTCGTTGAAAGGCTTTTGGATACTTATTTACAGTATTCTCAGTATTTATATGGCACCTCTACCTGCTGTATAATAATAAAACACAAGATAACAGCAGCTTTCATTAGTCTGTGTTTCACTAATCTACTGTTCTGTACACCATGCTGCTCTTTGTGGGTTCTGGTCCCAGGACATCAGTCTACGAGCTCCACCTCATTATAATGCAGAGTCAGGAGGTCCTGGTCTCTCAGGTGGTTCCAGAATGAATTACACTCCGGCTCCTATTTAATATACACTGGAGTTCATCATGAGGTAACATTAAACACTCTCTCTCTCTCTCTCTCTCTCTCTCTCTCTCTCTCTCTCCTCTCTCTCTCTCTCTCTCTCTCTCTCTCTCTCTCTCTCTCTCTCTCTCTCTCTCTCGGGTCATTTTAACTCCTATCATTGAAGTGAAACTTGTTCTCAAAGTGTGAACAGAGAGTGTGTGTCTTTGAACTTCCCCTCCGTGGTGACGCCTCCCTGCTGATCCTCCTCATCCTAGAGCTCTGACTGCGTCCCAGCTGAGGTAATAAAGAAGTCTCGCCCGCTTCTTCTAACCACATTTAAACCTGGAAATGAGTCCGAGTCGCTCACACCATTGGGTTTAGAGACGCGTCGGCCAATCGGAGGGCAGGACGGCCTGTTTGTTATTCCAGCAGCAGTCCTCCGTGTTTAGGAGGGTCTCGTATCAGAGGCTGGATGTCAAGAGGCCTTCCCTCATGAACTCTAATCCGGTGGTCTGCTGGGAAGCAGCGTGGTACGACATCTGTCACAACACGCACACGCACACGCGCACACGCACACACACGCACACGCACACAGGGAGGCAGGGCAACAGGTGTGTCTTCTATCCACATATCTGAAGTCCATCCTTCCTCGCTCTCCCGACCCCATTGTTTTCCTGTCTTCATAAGTTACCAGGCAACGTCTTTTCTTTTGCACGTCGTTGCGTTGAGGCCACACCCCTCCTCAGCGCGGTGGGCGGTCTGTGTTCCCGCTGGTCGTCCTGCTGATGTTCCGAACAGCATTCTGGATGAAACAAGGGCAGCGTTCTGCCTCCCAGCGGATAGCGGCCTGCTTCCGTTCCCCACTTCCACTGTCCTGGTTCAGCCACGTATTAATAGCAATCTAGCTACGGTGGTGTGTGTGGGGTGGGGGGGGGGGACAGGACAGGACATCTTTTTTTTGGGGGGGGGGGCAGGACATCTTTTTTAAGGTTTAAAGTTATCTGTTTGTCACAAAGTTTTAATGTTAAATCAGCTCCATCGCTAGCACTCCTCATAGACACCAATGGTTAGCGTTAGCCACAAGCTAACCTCCTAAAAACAGACTGAAACACTGTCGTCACTTTAAAACAACATTGTTTTGAACAACAGATGGTAGGAAATCTTCAGGGAAAGAGTCTTTATGTCAGCGGTTAACTGTGTGTGTGTGTGTGTGTGTGTGTGTGTGTGTGTGTGTGTGTGTGTGTGTGTGTGTGTGTGTGTGCGTGTGTGTGTGCGTGTGTCTGCGTGCATGTGTGTGTGTGTCTGCCTGATGCAATAGGCATATCACACACACACACACACACACACACACACACACACAGATTCCTGCAGGCTTGAATCTTTAGAGCACAGTGAGCATCACTGTGGGGGGGTAGACAAACTCACACACACACCCTCCAGCCTCCTTAGCGTATTATGGATTTGACCTCTAATATGTTAATTCTCAGGGCGCAGTGGGTTTTTACCAGATGCACCAACACACACACACACACACACACACACACAAACACACACACACACACTTGTGCACAACTGCAGATTCATGCAAAGACACACCACTAAGCTACCGATGGCACTTCTCAATGAGGAAAAGAGACTGTGTGTGTGTGTGTGTGTGTGTGTGTGTGTGTGTGTGTGTGTGTGTGTGTGTGTGTGTGTGTGTGTGTGTGTGTGTGTGTGTGTGCGTGCGTGCGTGCATGTGCGTGCGTGTGTGTGTGTGAGAAAGATAGCTGTGGAAAAGTGAAGTTATTAAAAGTGTTTTTACTGAACAGGTCCCAGTACACCACCAAACCCATTAGCTGCAGCTGAATATATTATTGTTCTGCTCTGGTCTCAGGAGGTCTGCAGAATGTTTAATATTTGTGTCTTTAGCATCTCTTTATGTGCGTGTCTGTTTTTA
>JACSYO010001229.1:12500-32500 GCA_016806645.1 Ophiodon elongatus | reverse complement strand
TGACAGGTCGACACCACAGCGTTTGGTTGTACTTAGCTCCTCCCTCTCGTGTCACCTCTTGTTGCTTCTGGTTACGAGACGGCGAGCTCGAGGCTTTAAGACGTCGGTCCACAAGCCAACATCACGGCGACTCTACGTCTCCCCTCCGACACCCTGGGGTGACGGAGCGAGACGTGACGGGTGTTTGTGCAGAATAGAAACTGAGTCACATGCAGAGATGAGACGTAGTTAACATGTCAGCGAGTTGACCTGCCACACCTCCATCTCCTGACCCCTCATGTCACAGCTCAAGAGCTTTCCTTTAACTCACAGGTGTAGCTGATTATGATGAAGGTGTAGCTGATTATGATGAAGGTGTAGCTGATTATGATGAAGGTCGCTCGTTAATCATTAACTACACCTGCTGTGACATTTCCAAATGTCTGCTGTGAAACAGGTTCTCCTCCTCCATCACCGCCACGCTGCACAGGAAGTGTGTCATCACAGGATTGTGCATTATTATAATATATATATATATATATATATATATATATATATATATTTCCAGTTTATTGGAGCATATATATGAGTAACTCATTCTCATTTGTTCTGATCAATTTAAATCCGATTCAATTCATTATATATATATATATAGATATATAGATAGATATATATAGATAGATAGATATAGATACGGGTGTGTTTAGAGTGTGTTTAGGGTGCGTTTAGAGTGCGTTTAGAGTGTTTAGAGTGTGTTTAGGGTGTGTTTAGGGTGTGTTTAGAGTGTGTTTAGGGTGCGTTTAGGGTGTGTTTAGAGTGCGTTTAGGGTGTGTTTAGGGTGTGTTTAGGGTGTGTTTAGAGTGTGTTTAGAGTGTGTTTAGGGTGTGTTTAGGGTGCGTTTAGGGTGTGTTTAGGGTGTGTTTAGGGTGTGTTTAGAGTGTGTTTAGGGTGTGTTTAGGGTGTGTTTAGAGTGTGTTTAGGGTGTGTTTAGAGTGTGTTTAGGGTGCGTTTAGAGTGCGTTTAGGGTGCGTTTAGGGTGCGTTTAGAGTGTGTTTAGGGTGTGTTTAGAGTGTGTTTAGGGTGTGTTTAGAGTGTGTTTAGGGTGCGTTTGGGGTAACAGTGTCCTGTGGTCGATTATTAAAACTAAGAAATGCCTGAAGCTTCTCTCTGAGGACCAGATGGGTCCATCAGTCTGAATCATACATTTATTTTATATATGAATATAATCACTCTGCTGCTTCATCCAGTTTCCTCTCTCTGACTCAACGAGCTCCACGATGTTTCTAAAATAATAAAAGCACATTGATTTTAGTACTTTCTCTGTGTTCGTCTCGATGGTTTCTCCTCCCGTCAGACTCCTCTTTATCTCCCCGTCAGCCAGATGTGGATCACTTAATCTTTCCTCCATCTACAAACAGCTGGGAGACAAGACGGTGGACACAGAGCTGCTGCTGTTGTTGCTTTCTTTTGTCAACATGTTATTTTCTTTCTGACATAACGGAGTCGGAGAGGTTTACACGGTGCTGTGAGGATTACTCTGAGCTCAAGGTCTCTGGTGACTCCTGACTCCAGCTGGAAAACATGAACCACGAGCAACGAACCCAAAGTTGTTTCATAACTTAAAAAAACACACGGTATAGAGTCATTTTCTGTAGACTTCTATACAACCAGAGGAGTCGCCCCCTGGTGGTCAGGAGAGAGAATGCAGCTTTAACACATGAAGCTTTGACTTCTATACAACCAGAGGAGTCACCCCCTGGTGGTCAGGAGAGAGAATGCAGCTTTAAGACTTGAAGCATCGGCTTGGTTGCCTGCTGTATTTAACAGACAGATATGAGGGTCGTATAAGTGGAAGTACAAACAAAGAGCAACATTAATAAAGTCACACCGTGGGTACGGCCGCATGCTCGTCTCGCGGTGCGTGCTGCTACTACCGGCCTCCAGGCTTCTTCTGATCAGCTGCTCGTCGCGGCTACCTGACAGCCGAGCGCTGGAGACTAAAGATAGACTGAGTCCCGTCCCGGCGGCTCTCTGACACCTCCCCCTCCAACACGCAGAGGAAACCCGGCCGAGCTTTGATTTTAGCCACGCGTGACAGTGCAGGTCCCTCCTCACCGCCTCCGCTGGCATCTTTTATTCATCTGGCCACTCTGCAAAATTCATAATTCATGTATCCACGGTGTTGGGTGTGTGAGTATGTGTGTGTGTGTGTGTGTGTGTGTGTGGTTCATATGCAGTGTATGTTGAAGTAAAAGGTTTATCTGGGAGTTTTTGGGGTTTTTTTGTGCCTCCATGTGCAACTGACTTGTCACACATGTCCCACAACCAGAGTGCATTGTGGGTAAATATTCTGCAGACTTCACACTGTGACTTCAGTTGTTTCAGTCACATCTTCATATTTGTGTGATGAAGTGAGTTTATTCCATCGTGAGTCATGTAATGATTACAAGCTTTTTACACTGTGTGTGTGTGTGTGTGTGTGTGTGTTAGGAGCATGACAAATGGCCGTGCAGCTGCTCTAATCACTGGACACTGGCTGGTTTAATTTAGTGACCAATCAGAGCAATCAATGGAGAACCAATTAGCCACAAAGCAGCACAACTGTCTTCACACGCGTCCAATTATCTCCGTGATTAGTGTGAGCCGGCCTCCTCTCAGAGCGGGGTGACAGACACATGAGGGGGCGTGTGATTAACCTTCAGCTGGACGCCCTAATGAGAGGGGATGCTTTCTAAAAGATGGAGGAACAAAAAGAGCCCGATCTCTCCCCACATGGCCTCGCTGCTCTTTCCTCTTTCACACGAGCAGAAACTGACACATCCATCTTCAGCGTGAGCCTCTGGGTCCGGTTTAAATGATGGATGTCCACACACAGACATCTGTGGGGTCTGCAGCGGGGAGTGGATGTGTCAGAAGACGCTTCTCTGATGTCTACAGCATAGACATATATATGTGTGTGTGTGCGTGTGAGAGAGAGAGAGAGAGAGAGAGAGAGAGAGAGAGAGAGAGAGAGAGAGAGAGAGAGAGAGAGAGAGAGAGAGAGAATAGCAGGCATGGTTACCTCCCTTTCCTGTCTCTCACCCTCTCCCCCTCCCTTCGTCTCCAGAGAATATCTCTAGCCCCGCCCCCTCCTGGTGATGCTGCTCAGCGTAGAGAAGAAGAGAGTTTGAGACGAGGAACATGCAGCAGGTTTCATTATATGTGCAGCATATGCACAATATAAACTAACATAACAAAACAATGTTGATTTGATTGATTTCTTTATTTCCGTGTCATGCACATAAGGAGCCCTCGTGGGGTTATTAAACACCAAAAGAAACATTTCACTCCGTTTCATTCAGTTACTAAATTAAAACCAACATTCTCTCCTTCTCTCCCTGGAAAATAAAATGCTCCATAAAAAGGTTCCCTTCCTGAAGCACAGCTCCTCCAGCTAGATGAAATCACCATATTCCTAGAGAGCACATGAAGTATGAATCAAACCCGACCAGGATCCAGGAGGATGTTTGAGGGGTTTGTTACGGGACCCGGACAGAGGTCTCCTGGGTGGATCCCTTAACTTAACCACTATTGACCTCCACTCCCTCCTCAGGTCTGTCCTCGTTTCCTAAGTCTGTCCACTTCTCTTGTCTTCTCTTGTCTTCTCTCGTTCTCTCTCAATCCCTGGCTTCATCCCTTCTTTCTGTCTTAGACTTTAATAACTCTTTTCTTTATTTCCTAGTTTCAGTATTTCTTTCTTTCATTGGTCTGTTTCACTCCATCCCTTTCCTTCCTTCCTTAACTTCCTCCTACTCTCTCTCTCTCTATCTCTCCCTCTGTCTCTCTTTCTTTCTTTCTCTCTCTATTTCTCTCTCTCTCTGTGTCTCTCTCTCTCTCTCTCTCTCTCTCTCCCTCCTTCTTTTCTAACCTTGGATATTGAGTTCTGTTTCTCTCCCTTCCTCTCCTCCCTTATTTCCTTGCATCCCTCCTATCCTTAAATAAGTGCTCTCCTTCCCTCAGCTCTGGCTTCTTTCCTTCTCATCTCAACACGTCTCTCTCCTTCCTCTTCCCATCTTCCTCCTCTCGGTGAACATCTCACTTTCATCGTCCTCCTCCGAGCTGAGGAAGGATTGGATGAGCGAGGAATGGACTGACGAGATCTCGTCTCTCTCTCTCTCTCTCTCTCTCTCTCTCTCTCTCTCTCTCCCTCTCTCTCTCTCCCTCTCTCTGTCTCTCTCTCCCTCTCTCTGTCTCTTTCTCTCTCTCTCTCGCCCGTCGGGAGGCTACAGGAATTTAAGATGCATTTTATTGATTGTTCCTTCGAGGCAGAATTTGGATGTGGGAGGGAAGTGTGTGTGTGTGTGTGTGTGTGTGTGTGTGTGTGTGTGTGTGTGTGTGTGTGTGTGTGTGTGTGTGTGTGTGTGTGTGTGAGATACTTTAACAATTCAACACGTGACGGAGATGTGATGCAATAGATGAAGAGTTCCAGCTTCTACAACATGTTGTTTCCTTTAATATGAAAACTAAATAAAGATCTGAGACCCATCATTTAGATTTTTGTTCAAGTTTTGTTTCTTATTATTAAAACTTCTCAACTATTGGGCAAATAGGAGAGTTGGTATCATATAATCTATAATTCAGCTTCTCTCTGGAGGCTGGGTTTTGGCTCTGCCAGAAACTGCATCAAGGAACTATAAACTATAAACTATAAACTATAAACTATAAAACTTGGCCAAACTTGAGACTCCGTGGATGTAAGTCGACATCTGCTCCGAGACGAACTCTAATATCTTTAAGATTAAAACACAGCCTTTTGTAACTAACCTAATAAACAAGGATAAGCACCTGTCCTCCTCACGGCTGCTTTCTGTTATTCATTTTTAATGCAGGAATCAGAATTCATTCTCTTCAAAGAGTTTATTCTCTCTCTCTCTCTCTCTCTCTCTCTCTCTCTCTCTCTCTCTCTCTCTCTCTCCCTCTCTTTTAATCTTCCCATCACTCCTTCCATCTCCCTCCATGCCGTGAGTAGGCGGACACCGTCGGAGGTGAGAAGTGAGAGCGCGAGTGTGTGCCGGGAACCATGGCAACCGTGTCCTAATTGGCCAATGGCCTGGCAGGATGATTGTCAGCTGTTGTCAGCGAGGGCTGTTCATGCAGACAGGCAGCAGGGATGGACGGCCCCAGATGGGGTCCTTCAGCTACGAGAAGAATCCGTCTCCAGTTTGAGCCTTAAAATTAATTTCTAAAGAAGCTGAAGTGGAGCGTGTGCGTGTGTGTGTGAGAGATATTACATACATATGTTAACGTTCAGGTGGAGCAAAAGAATCCAAAAACAGAGAAAAGTCTTGATGAATAGAAGTAGAAACTACATCACAAACTCTCACAGGACTCAGCCATTACAGTATGATAATATAATATAATATAATATAATATAATCCAGGTCTCCTTCATGTCGTTCTCATGCAGCGCTCGTAGCAACACAACCCGTAGATAACCCATAAAACCCATTAATATGTAATCCACATAATCATGAACCAGGAAGTAAAAAGACCCCCAACCCACACGGGCCGAGTGAGTCCGCTTTGATTCATCTCAGAACTTAAAAATGTAATAAATGTCTGAACGTGACGAGCGTGTTGCTGGAGTTCAGTAATAAAACATGCTTCTTCTCTAAAAGCTTGTAAAGGTTTTGTGAGGTCCACACAGGGACCTGGTCTCTGGAGGGTTCCTCATGAGGAGCTCCACCGTGTGGTTCTGTGTTGTAGAACCATCACGGGTCTCTGGAGGGTTCCTCATGAGGAGCTCCACCGTGTGGTTCTGTGTTGTAGAACCAACACGGGTCTCTGGGTTCCTCATGAGGAGCTCCACCGTGTGGTTCTGTGTTGTAGAACCATCACGGGTCTCTGGGTTCCTCATGAGGAGCTGCACCGTGTGGTTAGAGAGCTGATGGAGGTCTCCGGTTGGTTCTGGGGGAGTCGTGAGGTTCTGGGTAGAACACGAGGGTAGTTGTGTCTGATGGTTCTCCATTTGGAGGGGAACTTGTTTTGTGCTGGTTTTGCAAAGTCTGTCATAAACTACGATGCAAAAGGTTAAAAAACATTTTCATGCATTGGTAAAGTTTTTCCATAACTCGTCTTCTTTCAGACTCGTGGAAAGAAATCATCCAAAATACACGTTTAGATGTTTATTTTACTTCTTTGTTTGTTTCTGTAGATTTATCTTAAATCCACCAAAAGTCACCATTAGATAACGCCTCATTTGCATATTTAAACATACAGTTTCATAAAACTTGTAATACAAATAATCCTCCTCTTAATGTGAGTGATGAGCTGGTGAAGTTTCATGGTGATATCTACTCATTAATGTTTTGACCCTCTTCACCTGTAGAGTCTTCTTCATGTCTGTAATTTAACTAAACATCTCTTTAATAAATGAGTTTGTTCTCAGACTCTGATCCAGAAATCTCCACTTCAGTAGCTCTTACATCACCAAACTTTACTCTTTACTTCTGGAAGAGATTCTGGAGCTTTCTACAGAGGGGTTTGTTCACACGGCACTCAGAGCCTCATTTATACACATTTATTAATAAGAACATGGAGGAAATAGATTATTTTAGGCTGTTGACAGTATTTATGATTTATGGAGAGAAACAAAGAGATATCATAAACTCTCTGTAAAAACCTTTGACTCTAATATGTCAACAACATGAAACAAGAAATCTTTACCTGGATTTAACCAATGTTCAGATATATGTCGTGGACAATTAGCACAGATTTATTAATAATGCTTCATTTGCATATTTAAACATAACATAATACAGAACATACTCGTCTGATGTAAACAATCCACTGCTGAAGCTTCATTGTGACATCTAGTTTTGACCCTTTCCACCTGTAGCGTCTCCTCTTCAGGTGATCAGTGTGTTGTGCGTTGTTGTTGTGACAGTTGTGTGTTTCAGCAGCGACAGACGGGGAAGTGTTGACGTGACCTTTGACCCCCGACATGTTTCACTGAGTCTCACACCGACGGCTGCACGTGTGGAAATGTTAGAACACCACTCGTGCTCTTTTCATGGGCTTTGTGCTGACTAGCACACACATGCACACGCACGCACGCACACGCACACGCACACGCACGCACACGCACACACGCACACGCACACACACACGCACACACACACACACACGCGCACACGCACACGCACACACACACACTCAGAAACGGAAATATGATTTTCCAGCCAAGGAAGGGCAGACGGAGCCGATAAAAAGATGTTTTCCTCTTCATCACTCTCCTTTCTCCTTCTCTTCCTCTGACTCATTTTCTTTCCTTTAGCACCTCACACACACACACACACACACACACACACACACACACACACACTCTCTCTTCATGCATGTCTCACTCACTTTCTGTCATTTTCTCATTGTTTAGAGAAGCCGTGTAAACTAGCTGCATATTTTCCATGACTTCAGGGTCTCACTGCAGAACAACCTGCCTCACCAGTCCACACCCACACACACACACACACCCACCCACACACACCCACACACCCACACACACACACACACACACACACACAGATAAGTGAGAGTCGCAGTAAATGGAGCGTGTTGCTGGAGTGAAATCATATCCACGGACACGGTGTCGTGTCAGTGGAGCGCGGCGTTCTCCTGATGACATCACAGACTGGGTTTGGCGTATCCACGGCGATGAAGAGAGAACGTCTTCTGGAAAAGAGCCACGAGACCCGTTTGGTCGGGGGTCCATATCTCTGTATCAAAAGAAAAAGACCCATAAAAGTCGTTTGAAATCGGATGTAACCTTAAATATTCAAATTTAGAGGAAATAAATGCACATAGGTATTTATTCTGTGTTGATAAATTAAGATTTAATCATACTTTTTCAGAGCTGGCACAGGAATCACCAAAATGTTTTTATTTACTTTTATGTTCACGAGGGAGCCCATCACTCATCTTTAACCCTTTGATGTCCTTAAAGGACTAAAATGGCCTTATCAACAAATAAATGCCAGCTTGTTTGTTATTGTTCTGTTTGTATTTATCGGAGGGGATTTATTTCACATTCTTTAATATATCAGTGATTGAATCACTGCAGTGCTCCATAACACAGCAGCGACGCCCCTAGTGGGCACCAGGAGAACAGCATGCATTGGCCCCACAGGACAAATATGAGGAAATTATTTAATCTGGTGGAAAATAGTAAAAAAAAAAAACTATTTAGAAGCGAGGGCTCTAGATTGAAGGCTGATATTATAAAATGCATGATGGACTGCTGTGATCAAACATTGTGTTTTAATGCGTTTCAACAGGGACATTTCTGTCTGTGAGTTTATTACAGACTTTATTCTTAATATCTTTAACGCAGACCAACAAAGAGTTAGACAGCCCAACATGTCTGCTTACAGGAACCGATTGTGACTTTCATGAGGTCACGTGACGTTAGAACCCGGTGGTGACACACACTCCGTCCTGCATGAATAACACACACGAGCTGCAGCGGCTCCGCCTCCTGGTTGTTGTTCACTTTAAGAAGCTTGTTCCACACTTTGATGTGGAACTGGTGCAACACTCCATCAGGGAGCATTAATATTATATCACCACACACACACTAATACATGCCTATGGGCGGATGCATTCACACACACACACACACACACACACACACACACACACACACACACACTCAGGCTGCATGCTCAGGCTGCTGCATTGCTTCACTGCGGCATCGCCTCCCTCCGTCTCACGTCTCCTTCAGTTCAGATATAAAATAAAGATAATCAATGCAGTCGGGCAATAATGAGAATCAAAGTAGTGGTTGTGTGTGTGTGTGTGTGTGTGTGTGTGTTTGTTTGTTTCTTACTGGCTTTATGTGTGTGTGTGTGTGTGTGTGTGTGTGTGTGTGTGTGTGTGTGTGTGTGTGTGTGTGTGTGTGTGTGTTTGTTTGTTACTGGCTTTATGTGTGTGTGTGTGTGTGTGTGTAGTTTGGCTGAACCCTCTAGGCATCGACTCACGAACTGCCCTCTCATATCAACAACAAACCTGAGCTGTGTGTGTGTGTGTGTGTGTGTGTGTGTGTGTGTGTGTGTGTGTGTGTGTGTGTGTGTGTGTGTTTTATTTGTTTATAGTGAAGACCCGCTGTGAATAATAAAAGAGGCTGATGTTGGTTTGAGGTAAAAGATACAGTTAGTGGATGGATGATGGATTGATAGATGATGGATGAATGGTAGATTGATAGATGATGGATAGATGATGGAGGATGGATAGATGGGTTGATAGATGATGGATAGATGGGTTGATAGATGATGGATGGATGGATTGATAGATGATGGATGGATGGGTTGATAGATGATGGATGGATGATGGATGGATGATGGAGGATGGATGGATGTGTTGGTAGATGATGGATGGATGATGGAGGATGGATGGATGGGTTGGTAGATGATGGATGGATGATGGAGGATGGATGGATGGGTTGGTAGATGATGGATGGATGATGGATGGATGATGGATGGATGATGGATGGATGATGGATGGATGATGGATGGATGATGGAGGATGGATGGATGGGTTGGTAGATGATGGATGGATGATGGATGGATGATGGAGGATGGATGGATGGGTTGGTAGATGATGGATGGATGATGGAGGATGGATGGATGGGTTGGTAGATGATGGATGGATGGATGATGGATGGATGGGTTGGTAGATGATGCATGGATGGATGATGGATGGATGATGGATGGATGATGGATGGATGGGTTGGTAGATGATGGATGGATGATGGTGGATGATGGAGGATGGATGGATGGGTTGGTGATGATGGATGGATGATGGATGGATGATGGAGGATGGATGGATGGGTTGGTAGATGATGGATGGATGGAGGATGGATGGATGGGGGTAGATGATGGATGGATGGATGATGGATGGATGGGTTGGTAGATGATGCATGGATGGATGATGGATGGATGGATGGATGATGGATGGATGGGTTGGTATTTTGGTAGGTAGGTTGCACTTGTTTTACTCCTTGACATAAATGGGGATATGGGGGGGGAGGGGGGAGATATGGGGGGAGGGGGAGGGGAGATATGGGGGAGGGGGAGGGTGGAATATGGGGGAGGGCTGGGTAAATGGGGAATCCCTTAATAAATCAAATACAAATAAACACATGTGAAACTGACTCGTCCTCCTTTCCCTCTTTGTGTGTGTGTGTGTGTGTGTGTGTAGAGTGTGCAGGACGGTGCTTATAACATGTTAAGTGCTTTCATATGAGACACACACACACACACACACACACACACACACACACACACACACACGGGGAGTGAACATTTTCCATCTTTAGGTTAAGTGAGCTCTAACATGACAGATGTTGACTGTAGTCTACTGTGTTCCTGTACTCACACACACACACACACACACACACACACACACACACACATACACACACACACACACACACACACTCACACACACACACACACACGCACACACACACACACGCATGCACGTACGCACGCACGCACACACACACACGCATGCACGCACACACACACACACACACGCACGCACACACACACGCGCATGCACACACACACACACACACACACACACACACACACACGCACACACACGGGGTTTCTGCTCTCAGCTCTCCTCTTGTTGTTGTGTTGCTGATTTCAATCTTTAAACTTCAGTTAATAGATTTATTATTTTGGTTATAAAGAAATATTGAAGAGTTCTGATTTGATTTGTTTGAAGTTCAGCAGAAGTTTTATTTCACTGAAATTTGTGCGAATGTGATCAAATTTGATTCTTTGAGCCAGAATCAAAAGAATCAGCACCAAAAGTATTTTTGGCTTCTTTAGTTCCTCTTCTTTTCCTTCATTGTTTATTATATTTATATAATATATTATTTATTATATATATAAAAATATTTGTTCGAGGCAAAATATTTTTAAAAAAATCTCTATTTTGTTCAGATCCTCACAACAAAATCACACCGTGAAAATTTTGTTATACGTTTCAACAAAAAAGAGAATAATAATGCAAAAATTATCATCTTTTCCAATAATATTGTTAATTATATTGCAAAATTATCGCACTTTGATCTTTTTTCCAAAACGCTCAGAACGAGTCACATTTCTCATTTATCCCAAAAAACACAAACTTACAAACGACAGTTATGAACTTCTGCAGCAATAAATACGACTCGTCTCTCATTCAGTAAACAAGCTGACAGACTAAGTCCTCTGAACACGGAGTGGAGTCGGGTGTTGAGGGAGACGTCACACGTCACACGTCACACGTCACACGTCACACGTCACACGTCTTCACACGGCTCGAGTAGAAGCTTCTCTTCTCTGAAACCTGCAACGACAGATTGGGGTTAAAACGTTCCTCCAGGACGCTCGGAACAAAAACCTCTGAAACACAGCCAGAAAAACAGATGCCACCAGAGTTAGATACCACACACACACACACACACACACACACACACACACACACACACACACACACACACACTCGTATGCAGGAATGTGCAAATATTTAAAAGCACTCGCAGGCACAGCTCATGTTAGCATAATCACAGTGACAATAAGCAGAGTATTTTCAAGGATAATATGAGGATTCATCCCGAGAAACACACACACACACACACACACACACACACACACACACACACTAAGGAACGCTGCATTTTAAAGCCACATCATCTGCGCTGCCACAGCAGCCGGAGGAGTTGTTTGGTGTTTGGTGATGTAGTTATAGTTGTAGTTATAGTTATAGTTATTGTTCCCTGTGAAGGAGAAGAAGCCGAGTGCGGCTGAGAGCAGATTACAGCCGGCAGCGTGCACACGCAGCCTTCAGAGGATGAAGAGCTCTAATGTCCTCGCTGCCGCCGTCTAATTGGCCATTTGAGAGAGAAAACACCATCCGAGGTGTTGGAGCGTTTGTTTTCATGCTTCTGAGACGGAGTCATAATCTGCAAGGATAACAATAATGTTATCAAAGTGATTCTATTAAGGACCAGTGGTACCAGGAAGTAATCTAGACCAATCAGATGTGCAGCAGCAGTAAACACGCTGACACACGGGAGGGTCTTCACCTCTCACCTCCACCCACTCTAACCTCCGTCACACCTGTAGTTGTTCTGTCTCTCCACTTGTTTGGTGTCTCTCTCCGCTCAGATTACATCACAGACTTTGCCCTGGCCATCTGTCCCCAAAAACAGGCTTCTTAAGACTCCTTTAACTCTTCAACTTTAATCAGCAGCTCCCTCCAGCTAAAATAAAAAGGGAAAAAGAAATGTAATCTGCTGAGGCCTCGGGGATTCTCTCTACTTCTGAGTGTGTGACTTTTCACAGGTCCTCAAAATGACTAAAGTGTCCTCAACTGCCTTATATAAGCACGGCCTTTTGAAGAGGCTCTGAACAGGTAAATATAATATTCAGAGTCTGGAAGTTAGTGTCAGCCGCGTTCAAAAATGTGGGGTTTCCTTTCACTGGTGGGAAGAAAGAAAGAGGATTAAGAGAGAGAGGAAGAGTGAATATTTGTCAGGAGAGAAACCGACAGCGAGGAACCGTTTCAGCTGCTCTCTCTCTCTTCCTCTTCATCTTCCTCTTCATCTTCCTCTTCCTCTTCCTCTTCATCTTCCTCCGCACTCCACTGGCTGGGAGGCAGTCAGACGTTGAGAGAGAAGAAGTGAAATGGGTTTCTTTTGCTTGTGATGGTTGGATACAAATACAGTGATATACCGTTAATGTTATGAAAGATAAATCTGGCTTCATTCTGTTCTCAACAAATCCCATGAAAAGAAAGTATTGCCTTATTCCTCTGTGACGTAGGGAAGTTAAGACACGCCAATGAACTCAGCCAGGTCAAACCTCGCACACGCTGAATGTGAACGAGGAAGTGACGTCACATGGTTAATAAATAAGGAAGTAGAAAGAGAGGAACGCTCACTGAGGACGTGGAAGTGGGTCAAAGAAACAGGACTTTCACTCAGGAGACCAACGTTAGTGTCCGGTGTGAAACCAAAAGTATTTATTGAGTTTAGTTTTGTAATGTTGGGTAAAACAGTCAGCTGATGACGGTTGTTATTTACGCTAATCGCATTGTTACTATATAGTTATTATATAGTTATTTTGTAACATTGTTACGCTTGTAACGTTACGAAACATTACATAAAAAAGTCAGCTAACGACAAATGTTATTTATTTACATTTGTTACGTCATAACGTATTGTTATGTAAGAAAGGCAGTTATGTATTAATGCTAGTAACATTGTTACGTTATTATTTATTCATGCTAGTAACGTTGTTATGTATTAATGCTAGTAACATTGTTACAGTCGTTACGTTGTTATTTATTCATGCTGGTAACGTTGTTGTTATTTATTCATGCTAGTAACGTTGTTGTTATGTATTCATGCTAGTAACATTGTTACGTAACGTTGTTACAAAGCCCTCTGAGGTGATTGTTATGTATTTGAGCTGGTTACGATGTTATGGTTGTTACGTAAGGTTTTAACTGTTGTCATGTTACATAAGAAGGTCGGTTGTTATTTATTCACACTGGTTACAGTTGTTATGTATTCATGCTAGTAACGTTGTTACATTGTTACATTGTTATCTGAACACAATCAAAGTGATTATCCAACCATAACCAAATAGATGTAGTTGTCTAACCCTCACATCGTTACTCGCGTGTCTTTGTGCGTTTCCTCACATGTTGTACGGCGGTTCGGTTGATGAGCAACACTGTTGCCCTGGAGGTCACCTTCTGTTATTACAACGAACATAATCACCGTGGTTTATGTTGAGTCGATCCTACATTTAAATACGTAACAGCACACAAACTGTGTATCAATCCACAACTGAAGAGAGGGATTATTAATCTACAAACTTCGGTCCTCAACTCCGATAGGAAATGAATCCTTCAGGGATCTGTTCCAGAGACGAACGTCTCCAGCAGGAATAACACAGTATACGTATACGTCCTTCAGCCGGCCACCAACCAGCCAGTTAGTGACAGACAACCAGGAAACCAGTCAGAAAATCAATAAACCAGAAAATGATGTAATTTCTCCGTCCATCACAGTAACAGACTGTCTCCCTCTCTTTCTCCACCTCCCTCCGTCACACAGTCTGACGAGCCTCCACCTGTGTGTGCATACAGGTGAGCTCGCTGTATTAAAATGCTCCAACAGAAATCTAGAGCAGATCATATTTCTTCATTTGGACTGAATTATTTGAATTTATGAATCGAACAATAAAGCCCCTCTGCAGAGACGCTCGGCCACACAGCTCCCTTTTAATCTGACTGTGTGCTGATTCCATGTTTGAGTCTAATTGAGAACACTAATCACGCTGAGACTCTGACCTGTGACTTCAGTAATATCTAGTAAAGTCATTTATAGTCTTATAATAGTGTATAATTATTCATTGAACTGGTGGCAGCCTGGACCTCCCTCCAGCTCCCCCGAGGGGAGCCAAACTCCTCTCCCACACTCCACTGCTTTAATCAATACAGAAGCTTGTGACATATTTCATTGCAGCCAAGAATCTGAGCATTCTAAACTAATGCAGAGTCAAATCTGTCCTCTTGCCTCTCAAACTTTTCATGCTTCAAAGGAGTGAATATGAATGTGTATTAATGAGCATCTGGACAGATCAGAAGCTCTGGTAGATTAACACCACGAACCTTCAACCTGAAACTAATCCATGTCCCAACACGTCGTTTATCACGTTTAAATATGGAGAAGTGGGACGACGGGAGCCATTTGGCTTCTTTGTGTCAAAATATGTGCGAACTGTCCTCTTTCATTCCTTCCAACAGCTTCTGTTCTACATATACACATATAGAGAGATATATATCTCTATATACACAGATATATCTCTCTCTCTATATACAGATATATATCTGTATATAGAGAGAGATATATATCTCTATATATATGCTAAGCTCTCTCTTTCTTCCTCCTCCTCCTGTCTGCCTGTCTGTCTGTCTGTCTGTCTGTCTGTCTGTCTGTCTGTCTGTCTGTCTGTCTGTCTGCCTGTCTGTCTGTCTGCCTGTCTGTCTGTCTGTCTCTCTGTCTGTCTGTCTGCCTGTCTGTCTGCCCGTCTGTCTGCCTGTCTGTCTGCCTGCCTGAGGCAACCTAACCCAGCTCTGTAAATGTCAGAGTGAGCGGGTCGTCGGTGCTGCTGGTGGAAGGTCAGGCTCAGCTGGGTCTCAGTGAAAGATGGCCGACCACGCTGTGTGTCCACCAGCTGCCTCTGATCCAAGACTCAGTGTTCAAACTCGACAAGTTCAAGAGTCACGTGTTTTATACGTATCGAAAAGCAATCTTCCCATTAAAGGTCCTGAATCTGAGGACAGGAGCCGTGGCCGTGTTGAGAGGATTCAGTACCTCAGAACCATCGTATCCTTCATTTCTTTTTCTTTAAAACACGAGATTCAAACCTGCGACTCTTATCTTGTGTTGTCAAATTACTTGACTTGGATTTTTTATGCAAAGATTAACACGAGATATGAATGTTACAGTGTAATGGCTCCCGAAAATTATAATTTACTTCTGTCACGTCAGGAAAACTGGTCACCAGCACGTTGTTTGTCTGTGTGTGTCTGTGTGTGTGTGTGTGTGTGTGTGTGTGTGTGTGTGTGTGTGTGTGTGTGTGTGTGTGTGTCTGTGTGTGTGTGTGTGTGTGTGTGTGTGTGTGTGTGTGTGTGTGTGTCAGCCTGTGATCGTCTGGGTCCTGAGGGAGAGGCAGGCGGCCATCTTGGCTCAGAGCGACAGCCGCCGCAAGACAAGAGAAATGCAATTGGCCCTTAGAAACAGAAACTTGTGTGTGTGTGTGTGTGTGTGTGTGTGTGTGTGTGTGTGTGTGTGTGTGTGTGTGTGTGTGTGTGTGAATCCCATAAGTCTTGTATGATCCAGTAAGTCCAGACTGGAGGTTATTGATCCCTCAGCAGCCGAGGTCACATGATACGCCATCGATTGCCACCAGGCCTCATTCAGCAACACCCTGTTTCCTGACTATCTTCATGTATCATCTTTATTTGAGAAAGAACATGGACCTCACAGCCCTGCATCGCGGCTTTCCTCACATCCAAAATCATTTCTCATGGTTACTCGTACGCTTTTAATTTACATCTTTATTCTAAACGATGCTGGTTGTGATGACTGTCTCCATCTGTGTGGACTCAGAGCCACACGGGTCCATTAGGACACCTGAGTGTGTGTGTGTGTGTGTGTGTGTGTGTGTGTGTGTGTGTGTCTGTGTGTTTCTTAGTTGGAGAAGAGAATTTGCCAAGTCACGAGTTGTTTACCTTCCAATCGAAGGTCAAATATTCACTAAATCTCCACCTCTGTCTTTCACACACACACACACACACACACACACACACACACACACACACACACACACACACACACACACACACACACACACACACACACGCACACACACACACACACACACACACACACATATTACATAATTACAGCATACACACATCCTACACATGTTCACCGAGCCTCGCTCTCTTCTCTGTTGGCGCCCAGCAGCAGCATAGAGTTTAATATTTTATTTGATGTGACGTTTGAGATCATGATTGCATGGCAGCACAAATTAATCAAATTCAATATTAGTGTTAATGAATTGTAATAATGAGCTGAGAGCATGTTAGGAAGTTAAACAGCTCATAATTCATCTCTAATATCTATTTTATATTCATGTGAAAACATCTGGATTTATTACTAGCTCTCCTCCTGTTGGTTCTCTGTTAGCGGTGCTGCTAACGTTACTAGCTCTCCTCCTGTTGGTTCTCCGTTAGCAGTGCTACTAACGTTGCTAGCTCTCCTCCTGTTGGTTCTCTGTTAGCGGTGCTGCTAACATTACTAGCTCTCCTCCTGTTGGTTCTCTGTTAGCGGTGCTGCTAACATTACTAGCTCTCCTCCTGTTGGTTCTCCGTTAGCGGTGCTACTAACGTTGCTAGCTCTCCTCCTGTTGGTTCTCTGTTAGCGGTGCTGCTAACGTTGCTAGCTCTCCTCCTGTTGGTTCTCCGTTAGCGGTGCTGCTAACGTTGCTAGCTCTCCTCCTGTTGGTTCTCCGTTAGCGGTGCTGCTAACGTTACTACCTCTACTCCTGTTGCTCTAAACACTGATTGGTTCTCAAGAATAGAAAGAGTAAATACCGATCTCCCGATCACATATTTTTACCACGACAATATCCTTCTGCACTACCTGCACACCTACAACTCTGTAGTGAAGGTGGTGGGGAATTACAACTGGAAGATATAAGAAGTCAGCAAAACTGTGAAATGTGAAGTGTACCGATTAAAAACAAAAACAATAAGCATTTAATTTCTTAATATTTGTGAACATGCAGCGTTCAAAACTCTGGAGATTGAACAAAAAAGAAAAGTGTCAACTCTAATTAGCATGTTAGCATGACACTGAGGTGTGTGTCCCTCAGTAGCATCTTATAGTGTGAGACATGGGGGCGGGGGGGGGGTGACCTCTTCGCCAGGTCGGTGCCCAGGCTGTGATTGACAGGTGTCCGGTGACATCAGGGAGGAAGCGAGTGCTTTGTCTCAACACGCGCCTGTCACCGCCACGTAATGATGATGTTCGTTATTCTAAGACTGACACATGCAGCGTGTGTGTGTGTGTGTGTGTGTGTGTGTGTGTGTGTGTGTGTGTAGGTGTAGGTGTGTATGTGTGTGTGTGTGTGTGTGTGTGTGTGTGTGTGTGTGTGTGCTGACAATGAAGCCTTTGTTACATGAAGAAATGTAAGAACCGTTGACTTCCATTTTTATTTCCTGACTCCGATGTGCCGGTGTGGGATTATTTTACAGAAATAAACGGCAAAACAGATTTCCACCGACCAGATTTCCACTAGTGATTGTTCATATGGGGTTGATCTTAAACGGGGACTTTGATATTTTTCAACCTTGACTATATTTGCAAATGTTTGTAAATAACCCACGTGTCTTGTGACTTGTTGGCCAGATGACGGAGGACAGATTTAGTCGACCCTTTAATATCACTTTTATCATTAAAACCTTTAAACTTGCTGAATAGCCAGCGGCACCATTTATGTCCAGCAAGAACTGAAACTTTTGTCACATCCTTAAAAATGATGGTCTGTAGGGACCGGAGGGCGGGATGGTAGCTGGAGATGGGCCAGCCCCCCCCCCCCTCCCAATGTGCCCTTGGTAAAGGAAAATGTTTTATTACTTTTACCCTCATGCTGTCAGAGTCTGTCCGTGGCGTTAATGACGTTGAGAAGTTGCCCCGAGCGATTGCACTGCAGCCCTTTCAGCGTCAACTTCAAACACTGTTGTCCCCGTTAGTCACTTTGATGAAACTCACAGGAACTCCAGGTTGAGAAATACAGAAGTTAACCGTTTAAAGTTGGGTTCAGAATACGGTCAGGCTAAGGTTTTACATGCGAAGCGCCCTCGAGCAAGGCACTGAGACCTCGCTCCTCCGTCTTCCTTCTGAGAGTCCTGCTGTGGTCGCAGCAAAAAGACACTTTTCTTTCCTGTGAGTCAAAGTCAAGAATCCAATACTAATTATATTTTTAATGCAAATGGCGGTGTCGGTGTGAGCAGAGCGGCCGGTCCAATCGATAGAAAGAGAAAGATGATTCCTGATCGATGCGAGAGCTCATCTATTACCCCGGAGCCGCTCAGGGGGGCAGCGGCCTGTCAGGGCTGACGTTCATCTCAGAGAATGAAGCAGGAGCTGGAATTCACTTTCATTTTTATCGACCTAACACACACACACACACACACACACACACTTAAAGGTATATACACACGTGTATTTGAATAGGCACACACACACACACACACACACTCACCCTTGTCCTGTGACTAATTAGCCAGTCAGACGAGTCAACTGGCAACGGTCAATCAATGTTTCATCCCTGACCCCGGTGACCTTTGAGCCCGGACTCACACCCAGGAGAGGTGTTAACGGGCGGCGTGCTGTAAATATGCAGCCTGCTCTCTTAAGAGTGACGTATCCATAATACCAGATGGCATCGTCAATTAGGTTATATTTCCCCTCCAGATGTTTGTTGGTTTTTGACTCATCGCAAATACGTTTTTAATCACAGTTCAGTTCAGGGAGGAGATGGTGGGTGGTTGAGTCAAACAAACCAGGAGACCTCTGTCCATGTCCCGTGTTATTTAAATTTACATTCGTAACTTTAATTACATAACAAACATACTTGATTTAATCAGGCAACAACCTCCGGTTCTGTCTTAAAGCTGCATTCTCTCTCCTGACCACCAGGGGGCGACTCCTCTGGTTGTATAGAAGTCAAAGCTTCATGTGTTAAAGCTGCATTCTCTCTCCTGACCACCAGGGGGCGACTCCTCTGGTTGTATAGAAGTCAAAGCTTCATGTGTTAAAACCGTGATATTTATACGAAACATAACCAAGTATTTTGTTTGTTTGGTTTCAGTTCACAACGTTACGTCATGTTAACCTCGTAAACTGTAGTTCAGCTGCTCAGATCAGCAAATATATTTTAATAAATATTTCCAGTACAGTTTTCAAAGTATTTTGTAGCTTTGACAGCAACAATCACTGAGACTCTGAAGACATCTTGTATTTACTCTAATAATTCATGCTCTTCAATCAGTTCTTCTCGTGGAACAAAATGTGTATTCTGTAGGAAAGCTGTCGTCTCCTTACTTCAAATATTGAAGCCGTCAGATCTGTTTTATTTCATCGTGTTAATTCGTTGGTTTTTATTTCCTGAACCATCTGTGGCTCAGTAACCGCCTCGGGCTCATCTCGAGGGAAACAACGTGTGTGTGTGTGTGTGTGTGTGTGTGTGTGTGTGTGTGTGTGTGTGTGTGTGTGTGTGTGTGTGTGTGTGTGTGTGTGTGTGTGTGTTAAAGCCAAAGGACGATGCCGAGCAGAATGTGAAACATTTGGGTTGAAATCCGCTGAAGTGTGTTTTGTGTTTGTCTGTATTTAGAAAATCTGCTCTT
>JACSYO010001229.1:0-2500 GCA_016806645.1 Ophiodon elongatus | reverse complement strand
CCCGTGTGAAACCAGAAGTCTGTTGGTTCCCCGTGTGGAACCAGGAGTCTGTTGGTTCCCCTTGTGGAACCAGGAGTCTGTTGGTTCCCCTTGTGGAACCAGGAGTCTGTTGGTTCCCCGTGTGAAACCAGAAGTCTGTTGGTTCCCCGTGTGGAACCAGGAGTCTGTTGGTTCCCCTTGTGGAACCAGGAGTCTGTTGGTTCCCCTTGTGGAACCAGGAGTCTGTTGGTTCCCCGTGTGAAACCAGAAGTCTGTTGGTTCCCCGTGTGGAACCAGGAGTCTGTTGGTTCCCCTTGTGGAACCAGGAGTCTGTTGGTTCCCCTTGTGGAACCAGGAGTCTGTTGGTTCCCCGTGTGAAACCAGAAGTCTGTTGGTTCCCCGTGTGGAACCAGAAGTCTGTTGGTTCCCCTTGTGGAACCAGGAGTCACGTCCTTCAGTCTCGACCCAGACGACCGTCTGTACTTAAACCTGACTCAGAGTTCTGAGGCCTGGACCGGTTTCTGTGGAGAAGGAAGTTTATTTTGAAAAGCTGAAATTCTGAAGACACGTTGGTCTGAGGACAGAGGACACGCTGGTCTGAGGACAGAGGACACGCTGGTCTGAGGACAGAGGACACGCTGGTCTGAGGACAGAGGACACGTTGGTCTGAGGACAGAGGACACGCTGGTCTGAGGACAGAGGACACGTTGGTCTGAGGACAGAGGACACGCTGGTCTGAGGACAGAGGACACGCTGGTCTGAGGACAGAGGACACGCTGGTCTGAGGACAGAGGACACGTTGGTCTGAGGACAGAGGACACGCTGGTCTGAGGACAGAGGACACGCTGGTCTGAGGACAGAGGACACGCTGGTCTGAGGACAGAGGACACGCTGGTCTGAGGACAGAGGACACGTTGGTCCTCATCAGAAGAGAAGCCGCTGCCTTCTGGCTCGTTTCTGGCATCGACCTCGATGAAGAACACGCTGAAGAACACGATGAAGAACTCGATGAAGAACACGATGAAGAACACGATGAAGAACACGATGAAGAACTCGATGAAGAACACGATGAAGAACACGATGAAGAACACGAGGAAGAACTCGATGAAGAACACGAGGAAGAACTCGATGAAGAACACGATGAAGAACTCGATGAAGAACACGATGAAGAACACGATGAAGAACACGATGAAGAACACGATGAAGAACACGATGAAGAACTCGATGAAGAACACGATGAAGAACTCGATGAAGAACACGATGAAGAACACGATGAAGAACTCGATGAAGAACACGATGAAGAACACGAGGAAGAACTCGAGGAAGAACACGATGAAGAACACGATGAAGAACACGATGAAGAACACGATGAAGAACACGAGGAAGAACACGCTGAAGAACACGATGAAGAACACGATGAAGAACACGATGAAGAACACGAGGAAGAACACGATGAAGAACACGATGAAGAACTCGATGAAGAACACGAGGAAGAACACGATGAAGAACACGATGAAGAACACGATGAAGAACTCGATGAAGAACACGATGAAGAACTCGATGAAGAACACGATGAAGAACACGAGGAAGAACACGATGAAGAACACGATGAAGAACACGAGGAAGAACTCGATGAAGAACACGTGAAGGAAGACTCGATGAAGACAGGAGGAACTGTGAAGACTGATGAAAACATGAATTTAGATGAAGACAGTGAAACACGAGGAAGACAGAAAACGATGAAGAGCAAGCTGAAATCACGCTGAAGAACTCGATGAAGAACACGATGAAGAACTCGATGAAAGACACGATGAAGAACACGAGGAAGAACACGCTGAAGAACACGAGGAAAACAGTGAAGAACACGAGGACCAGCTTCAGGGTACGTAAGCAGAAAAAAATTTAAAATGTAGACAACAAAGGACATAATGGTGATACGATGTAATAATAAGTTAATACATTAATATGTTGATACATTAATATGTTGATACATTAATATGTTAATACATTAATATGTTGATACATTAATATGTTGATACATTAATATGTTAATACATTAATATGTTGATACATTAATATGTTGATACATTAATATGTTAATACATTAATATGTTGATACATTAATATGTTGATACATTAATATGTTAATACATTAATATGTTAATACATTAATATGTAAATACATTAATATGTTGATACATTAATATGTTGATACATTAATATGTTAATACATTAATATGTTGATACATTAATATGTTAATACATTAATATGTAAATACATTAATATGTTGATACATTAATATGTTGATACATTAGAGAGTATGGGGTCTCATGGCTTTGGTTCAGCTGTCGAACAAAAAATGTTTGTGGAGTCAAAGCTTCAGAGAGCTGAGCTCAATGTTCAACCATCTATCAGCCCACCGTGTGTGTGTGTGTGTGTGTGTGTCTGTGTGTGTGTGTGTGTGTGTGTGTGTGTGGGTGCGTCTGTGTGTGCGTGTGTGTGTGTGTGTGTGTGTGTGTG
>JACSYO010001228.1:0-56362 GCA_016806645.1 Ophiodon elongatus | reverse complement strand
TACCTAACCCCATAATACTACAGTAGTGTAGACTCTTACCTAACCCCATAATACTACAGTAATATAGACTCTTACCTAACCCCATAATACTACAGTAGTGTAGACTCTTACCTAACCCCATAATACTACAGTAATATAGACTCTTACCTAACCCCATAATACTACAGTAGTGTAGACTCTTACCTAACCCCATAATACTACAGTAGTGTAGACTCTTACCTAACCCCATAATACTACAGTAGTGTAGACTCTTACCTAACCCCATAATACTACAGTAGTGTAGACTCTTACCTAACCCCATAATACTACAGTAATATAGACTCTTACCTAACCCCATAATACTACAGTAATATAGACTCTTACCTAACCCCATAATACTACAGTAATATAGACTCTTACCTAACCCCATAATACTACAGTAGTGTAGACTCTTACCTAACCCCATAATACTACAGTAATATAGACTCTTACCTAACCCCATAATACTACAGTAATGTAGACTCTTACCTAACCCCATAATACTACAGTAGTGTAGACTCTTACCTAACCCCATAATACTACAGTAATGTAGACTCTTACCTAACCCCATAATACTACAGTAATATAGACTCTTACCTAACCCCATAATACTACAGTAATATAGACTCTTACCTAACCCCATAATACTACAGTAATGTAGACTCTTACCTAACCCCATAATACTACAGTAATATAGACTCTTACCTAACCCCATAATACTACAGTAATATAGACTCTTACCTAACCCCATAATACTACAGTAGTGTAGACTCTTACCTAACCCCATAATACTACAGTAGTGTAGACTCTTACCTAACCCCATAATACTACACTAATATAGACTCTTACCTAACCCCATACTACAGTAATATAGACTCTTACCTAACCCCATAATACTACAGTAGTGTGGACTCTTACCTAACCCCATAATACTACAGTAGTGTAGACTCTTCCAACCCCATAATACTACAGTAGTGTAGACTCTACCTAACCCCATAATACAGTAATATAGACTCTTACCTAACCCCATAATACTACAGTAGTGTAGACTCTTCAACCCCATAATACTACAGTAGTGTAGACTCTTACCTAACCCCATAATACTACAGTAATATAGACCTAACCCCATAATACTACAGTAATATAGACTCTTACCTAACCCCATAATACTACAGTAATATAGACTCTTACCTAACCCCTAACCTAACCCTATAATACTACAGTAATATAGACTCTTACCTAACCCCATAATACTACACTAATATAGACTCTTACCTAACCCCATAATACTACAGTAATATAGACTCTTACCTAACCCCATAATACTACAGTAGTGTGGACTCTTACCTAACCCCATAATACTACAGTAGTGTAGACTCTTACCTAACCCCATAATACTACAGTAGTGTGGACTCTTACCTAACCCCATAATACTACAGTAATATAGACTCTTACCTAACCCCATAATACTACAGTAGTGTAGACTCTTACCTAACCCCATAATACTACAGTAGTGTAGACTCTTACCTAACCCCATAATACTACAGTAATATAGACTCTTACCTAACCCCATAATACTACAGTAGTGTAGACTCTTACCTAACCCCATAATACTACAGTAGTGTAGACTCTTACCTAACCCCATAATACTACAGTAATATAGACTCTTACCTAACCCCATAATACTACAGTAGTGTAGACTCTTACCTAACCCCATAATACTACAGTAGTGTAGACTCTTACCTAACCCCATAATACTACAGTAATGTAGACTCTTACCTAACCCCATAATACTACAGTAATATAGACTCTTACCTAACCCCATAATACTACAGTAGTATAGACTCTTACCTAACCCCATAATACTACAGTAGTGTAGACTCTTACCTAACCCCTAACCTAACCCTATAATACTACAGTAATATAGACTCTTACCTAACCCCATAATACTACACTAATATAGACTCTTACCTAACCCCATAATACTACAGTAATATAGACTCTTACCTAACCCCATAATACTACAGTAGTGTGGACTCTTACCTAACCCCATAATACTACAGTAATATAGACTCTTACCTAACCCCATAATACTACAGTAGTGTAGACTCTTACCTAACCCCATAATACTACAGTAGTGTGGACTCTTACCTAACCCCATAATACTACAGTAATATAGACTCTTACCTAACCCCATAATACTACAGTAGTGTAGACTCTTACCTAACCCCATAATACTACAGTAGTGTAGACTCTTACCTAACCCCATAATACTACAGTAATGTAGACTCTTACCTAACCCCATAATACTACAGTAATGTAGACTCTTACCTAACCCCATAATACTACAGTAATATAGACTCTTACCTAACCCCATAATACTACAGTAATATAGACTCTTACCTAACCCCATAATACTACAGTAATATAGACTCTTACCTAACCCCATAATACTACAGTAGTATAGACTCTTACCTAACCCCATAATACTACAGTAATATAGACTCTTACCTAACCCCATAATACTACAGTAGTGTAGACTCTTACCTAACCCCATAATACTACAGTAGTGTAGACTCTTACCTAACCCCATAATACTACAGTAGTGTAGACTCTTACCTAACCCCATAATACTACAGTAGTGTAGACTCTTACCTAACCCCATAATACTACAGTAATGTAGACTCTTACCTAACCCCATAATACTACAGTAATATAGACTCTTACCTAACCCCATAATACTACAGTAATATAGACTCTTACCTAACCCCATAATACTACAGTAATGTAGACTCTTACCTAACCCCCTAATACTACAGTAGTATAGACTCTTACCTAACCCCTAACCTAACCCCATAATACTACAGTAATATAGACTCTTACCTAACCCCTAATACTACAGTAGTATAGACTCTTACCTAACCCCATAATACTACAGTAGTGCAAACTATATAGTAATTAAATAGTACTACAGTACTGCAGAGTATTACAGTACTTAAGTGTTACTACAGTAGTGCAGAGTATTACAATACTGGTAATACTACAGTAGTGCTGAGTATTAGGGTACTTTAGTATTACTACAGTAGTGCAGAGTATTAGGGTACTTTAGTATTACTACAGTAGTGCAGAGTATTATTGTACTTTGGTATTACTACAGTAGAGCAGAGTATTATAGTACTTAATTATTACTAGACTAGTACAAAGTACTACAGTACTTAAGTAGTACTTCAGTACTACAGAGTATTATATTACTTTATTATTACTACAGTAGTACAGAGTATTATACTATTTTAATATGACTATAGTAATGCAGAGTATTATACTATTGTAATATTACTACAGTAGTGCAGAGTATTATACTATTGTAATATTACTACAGTAGTGCAGAGTATTATACTATTGTAATATTACTACAGTAGTGCAGAGTATTATACTATTGTAATATTACTACAACAGTGCAGAGTATTATACTATTGTAATATTACTACAGTAGTGCAGAGTATTATACTATTGTAATATTACTACAACAGTGCAGAGTATTATACTATTGTAATATTACTACAGTAGTGCAGAATATTATATTACTTTAGTATTACTACAGTAGTGCAGGATATTGTAGTACTTTAGTAGTACTACAGTAGTGCAGAGTATTGTAGCACTTTAGTATTAATACACTGTTAAACATAAGGTTTCTGACACTAAAATTTAAAATCTCTTCAGACAGACATATTCATATAAAACACAGTATCACCAGGAGTAGTACATTACCAGTACCTCTAGGAAGAGAAGTAGTGCCAGTGGTACAGGTAGTACCAGTAGTAGTACATTACCAGTACCTCTAGTAAGAAAAGCAGTGCCAGTGGTACAGGTAGTACCAGTAGTAGTACATTACCAGTACCTCTAGTAAGAAAAGCAGTGCCAGTGGTACAGGTAGTACCAGTAGTAGTACAAGTAATAGAGTATTACTCACGGTGGCAGCATGCTGATGTCTGAGAGTGTTTCTGTTGAAGTTAGGAGACGCAGCACACGACCTGCAGCTCCTCCTCCAAACACTCGTATTTATACACACAGACTGGGGAGGGGCTGCTGATACTACTCCTTAGAAAATACTACAAACTCTACTGTAAGCAATACTGCAACATACCACTATTACAACTACTGTATCTACCGCTATCCCTTAAACAGAAAAACTATTGCTAACTACAACTTCTATTCTGTGACTGATTGCAGCACATATCCAGAGCAGTGTATCCCAGCATGCATTGGGGGAGGGGCAGGTTTACCTTGACCGGTCACCTGATCATATTCCTCCCTTCCATTTGAGTTGATTTAACTTTGACCTGTGACATCACTAATCTTTAATGTTCATTGATGTTGATGCCTTTCAGATTCTTCTGTATTCCAACTGCAAACAGAATTATAGCCTGATCTGTGCTATGCTACGCTAACGAACTAAGGGGTGAGGAGGTGAGGGGGTGAGGGTGAGGGTGAGGGGGTCAGGAGGTGAGGGTGAGGGTGAGGGGGTCAGGAGGTGAGGAGGTGAGGGGGTGAGGGTGAGGGGGTCAGGAGGTGAGGGTGAGGGTGAGGATGAGGGGGTCAGGAGGTGAGGGTGAGGGGGTCAGGAGGTGAGGGTGAGGGTGAGGATGAGGGGGTCAGGAGGTGAGGGTGAGGGGGTCAGGAGGTGAGGGTGAGGGGGTCAGGAGGTGAGGGTGAGGGTGAGGGGTCAGGAGGTGAGGGTGAGGGTGAGGGGTCAGGAGGTGAGGGGTGAGGGTGAGGAGGTGAGGGGGTGAGGGTGAGGGTGAGGGGGTCAGGAGGTGAGGGTGAGGGTGAGGGGGTCAGGAGGTGAGGAGGTGAGGGGGTGAGGGTGAGGGGGTCAGGAGGTGAGGGTGAGGGTGAGGATGAGGGGGTCAGGAGGTGAGGGTGAGGGGGTCAGGAGGTGAGGGTGAGGGTGAGGATGAGGGGGTCAGGAGGTGAGGGTGAGGGGGTCAGGAGGTGAGGGGGTGAGGGTGAGGGTGAGGGGGTCAGGAGGTGAGGGTGAGGGTGAGGGGGTCAGGAGGTGAGGGTGAAGGTGAGGGTGAGGGTTGGTCCTAACCCTCACCCCCTGCTGAGGCTCACCGCTCACAGCCCTGCCTCTTACTGCTGTCAGCAGCCTCCACTGTCCGCTGCCCTGGAGGTCGCGGTGAGCCTCCACCAGGCTCTGGTTGGCTACCACCAGATTCTCCTCAGGAATGCGGGTCGCTACTAGAAGGTCCATCCAGGTCCAGGTCCATCCCACCTTCCATCTGGCCCGCATTCAACCGGCTAAAGAGAGCCCTCTGGTCCCTAATTCCGAACCCCCTCCTCCCCCAGATCGATGGGGGACCGGTGGTCCTACGTGGTCCAGGGTCCAGGGACAGAGTCCAGAGTCCAGGGTCCAGGGACAGGGTCCAGGGACAGGGTCCAGGGTCCAGGGTCCAGGGACAGGGTCCAGGGTCCAGGGTCCAGGGTCCAGGGTCCAGGGTCCAGGAACCAGGGACTAGGGTCCAGGGTCCAGGGTCCAGGGACAGAGTCCAGAGTCCAGGGTCCAGGGACAGGGTCCAGGGACAGGGTCCAGGGTCCAGGGTCCAGGGACAGGGTCCAGGGTTCAGGGTCCAGGGTCCAGGGTCCAGGAACTAGGGACTAGGGTCCAGGGTCCAGGGTCCAGGGACAGGGTCCAGGGACAGGGTCCAGGGTCCAGGGTCCAGGGACAGGGTCCAGGGTCCAGGGTCCAGGGTCCAGGGTCCAGGAACCAGGGACTAGGGTCCAGGGTCCAGGGTCCAGGGACAGAGTCCAGAGTCCAGGGTCCAGGGACAGGGTCCAGGGACAGGGTCCAGGGTCCAGGGTCCAGGGACAGGGTCCAGGGTTCAGGGTCCAGGGTCCAGGGTCCAGGAACTAGGGACTAGGGTCCAGGGTCCAGGGTCCAGGGACAGGGTCCAGGGACAGGGTCCAGGGTCCAGGGTCCAGGGACAGGGTCCAGGGTCCAGGGTCCAGGGTCCAGGGTCCAGGAACCAGGGACTTGGGTCCCGTCCAGAGGAATGGTCCTGGACCTCCAGCACCATCATGGACCTTCATCCAGGACTTACTTTCACAGCTGGACCGAAGAATTGGATCAGCAACGGAAACACGTCAACGGAAACACGTCAACGGAAACACGTCAACAGAAACACGTCAACAGAAACACGTCAACAGAAACACGTCAACAGAAACACGTCAACGTGTTTGTGGAGTCCAGAAGTAAAACATCTTTTCTAAAAGTGTTTATGGAACAAAATATTTTGACAAATCCAGAAAATTATTTATAACATAATAAATAATAAAGAGAGAGATGAGACTGCAGCTGATTGAGTCATGAAGAAAGGGTGTGTGTGTGTGTGTGTGTGTGTGTGTGTGTGTGTGTGGTGTGTGGTGTGTGTGGTGTGTGTGGTGTGTGGTGTGTGTGTGTGTGGTGTGTGGTGTGTGTGATGTGGTGTGGTGTGTGGTGTGTGGTGTGTGTGTGTGGTGTGTGTGGTGTGTGTGATGTGGTGTGGTGTGTGGTGTGTGTGTGTGTGTGTGGTGTGTGTGGTGTGTGTGTGGTGTGGTGTGTGGTGTGTGTGTGTGTGTGGTGTGTGTGTGTGTGTGTGTGTGTGTGTGTGTGTGTGTGTGTGTGTGTGTGTGTGTGTGTGTGGTGTGGTGTGTGTGTGTGTGTGTGTGTGTGTGTGTGTGTGTGTGTGGTGTGGTGTGGTGTGGTGTGTGTGTGTGTGTGTGTGATGTGGTGTGGTGTGTGTGTGATGTGGTGTGGTGTGTGTGTGTGTGTGTGTGTGTGTGTGTGTGTGTGTGTGTGTGTGTGTGGTCGAGCTGAGAGGACGTATAGAAAGGAATCTTTATTAAAGTGATACGAGCTGAAGAGACAAAGTTACCAACATTCCTCTGAACTGCATCCAGAACGCCACGTCCTCCTGTCTCTCTCTCCTCCTGTCTCTCTCTCCTCCTGTCTCTCTCTCCTCCTGTCTCTCTCTCCTCCTGTCTGTCTGTCCTCCTGTCTCTCTCTCCTCCTGTCTCTCTCTCCTCCTGTCTCTCTCTCCTCCTCTCTGTCTGTCCTCCTGTCTCTCTCTCCTCCTGTCTCTCTCTCCTCCTGTCTCTCTCTCCTCCTGTCTCTCTCTCCTCCTGTCTCTCTCTCCTCCTCTCTGTCTGTCCTCCTGTCTCTCTCTCCTCCTGTCTCTCTCTCCTCCTGTCTCTCTCTCCTCCTGTCTCTCTCTCCTCCTCTCTGTCTGTCCTCCTGTCTCTCTCTCCTCCTGTCTCTCTCTCCTCCTGTTCTCTCTTTCCTCCTGTCTTCTTCCTCCTGTCTCTCTCTCCTCCTGTCTCTCTTCTTCTCCTCCTCTCTGTCTGTCCTCCTGTCTCTCTCTCCTCCTGTTTCTCTCCTCCTGTCTCTCTCTCCTCCTTCTCTGTCCTCCTGTCTGTCTGTCCTCCTGTCTCTCTCTCCTCCTGTCTCTCTCTCCTCCTGTCTCTCTCTCCTCCTCTCTGTCTGTCCTCCTGTCTCTCTCTCCTCCTGTCTCTCTCTCCTCCTGTCTCTCTCTCCTCCTGTCTCTCTCTCCTCCTCTCTGTCTGTCCTCCTGTCTCTCTCTCCTCCTGTCTCTCTCTCCTCCTCTCTGTCTGTCCTCCTGTCTCTCTCTCCTCCTGTCTCTCTCTCCTCCTCTCTGTCTGTCCTCCTGTCTCTCTCTCCTCCTGTCTCTCTCTCCTCCTGTCTCTCTCTCCTCCTCTCTGTCTGTCCTCCTGTCTCTCTCTCCTCCTGTCTCTCTCTCCTCCTGTTTCTCTCTCCTCCTGTCTCTCTCTCCTCCTCTCTGTCTGTCCTCCTGTCTCTCTCTCCTCCTGTCTCTCTCTCCTCCTGTCTCTCTCTCCTCCTGTCTCTCTCTCCTCCTCTCTGTCTGTCCTCCTGTCTCTCTCTCCTCCTGTCTCTCTCTCCTCCTCTCTGTCTGTCCTCCTGTCTCTCTCTCCTCCTGTCTCTCTCTTTCTTCCTCCTGTCCTCCTCTCTTTCTCCTCCCTCCTGTCTCTCTCTCCTCCTCTCTGTCTGTCCTCCTGTCTCTCTCTCCTCCTGTTTTTTCTCTCTCTCCTCCTGTCTCTCTCTCCTCCTGTCTCTCTCTCCTCCTCTCTGTCTGTCCTCCTGTCTTCTCTCTCCTGTCTTCCTCCTGTCTCTCTCCTCGTCTCTCCTCCTCCTCTGTCTTCCTCCTGTCTCTCTCTCCTCCTGTCTCTCTCTCCTCCTGTCTCTCTCTCCTCCTGTCTGTCTGTCCTCCTGTCTCTCTCTCCTCCTGTCTCTCTCTCCTCCTGTCTCTCTCTCCTCCTGTCTCTCTCTCCTCCTCTCTGTCTTCCTCCTGTCTCTCTCTCCTCCTGTCTCTCTCTCCTCCTGTCTGTCTGTCCTCCTGTCTCTCTCTCCTCCTGTCTCTCTCTCCTCCTGTCTCTCTCTCCTCCTGTCTCTCTCTCCTCCTGTCTCTCTCTCCTCCTGTCTCTCTCTCCTCCTGTCTGTCTGTCCTCCTGTCTCTCTCTCCTCCTGTCTCTCTCTCCTCCTGTCTGTCTGTCCTCCTCTCTGTCTGTCCTCCTGTCTCTCTCTCCTCCTGTCTCTCTCCCCTCCTGTCTCTCTCTCCTCCTGTCTGTCTGTCCTCCTGTCTCTCTCTCCTCCTGTCTGTCTGTCCTCCTGTCTCTCTCTCCTCCTGTCTCTCTCTCCTCCTGTCTCTCTCTCCTCCTGTCTGTCTGTCCTCCTGTCTCTCTCTCCTCCTGTCTCTCTCTCCTCCTGTCTGTCTGTCCTCCTGTCTCTCTCTCCTCCTGTCTGTCTTTCCTCCTGTCTCTCTCTCCTCCTGTCTCTCTCTCCTCCTGTCTGTCTGTCCTCCTGTCTGTCTGTCCTCCTGTCTGTCTGTCCTCCTGTCTCTCTCTCCTCCTGTCTCTCTCTCCTCCTGTCTGTCTGTCCTCCTGTCTGTCTGTCCTCCTGTCTCTCTCTCCTCCTGTTTGTCTCTCCTCCTCTCTCCTTCTCCTCCTGTCTGTCCTCCTGTCTCTCTCTCCTCCTGTCTCTCTCTCCTCCTGTCTCTCTCTCCTCCTGTCTCTCTCTCCTCCTCTCTGTCTCTCCTCCTGTCTCTCTCTCCTCCTGTCTGTCTCTCCTCCTGTCTCTCTCTCCTCCTGTCTCTCTCTCCTCCTGTCTGTCTCTCTCCTCCTGTCTCTCTCTCCTCCTGTCTGTGTTCTCCTCCTCTCTGTCTCTCTCCTCCTCTCTCTCTCCTCCTGTCTGTCTGTCTCTCTCCTCCTGTCTCCCTCTCCTCCTGTCTGTCCCTTTCCTCCTGTCTCTCTCTCCTCCTGTCTCTCTCTCTCCACCTGTCTGTCCCTTTCCTCCTGTCTCTCTCTCCACCTGTCTCTCTCCTCCTGTCTGTCTCTCTCTCCTCCTGTCTGTCTCTCTCTCCTCCTCTCCTCCTGTCTCCCTCTCCTCCTGTCTGTCCCTTTCCTCCTGTCTCTCTCTCCTCCTGTCTCTCTCTCTCCACCTGTCTGTCCCTTTCCTCCTGTCTCTCTCTCCTCCTGTCTCTCTCTCCTCCTGTCTCTCTCTCTCCACCTGTCTCTCTCTCCTCCTGTCTCTCTCCTCCTGTCTGTCTCTCTCTCCTCCTGTCTGTCTGTCTCTCTCCTCCTGTCTCTCTCTCCTCCTGTCTGTCCCTTTCCTCCTGTCTCTCTCTCCTCCTGTCTCTCTCTCTCCACCTGTCTCTCTCTCCTCCTGTCTCTCTCCTCCTGTCTGTCTGTCTGTCTGTTCGTCTGTCTCTCTCCTCCTGTCTCTCTCTCCTCCTGTCTGTCCCTTTCCTCCTGTCTCTCTCTCCTCCTGTCTCTCTCTCCTCCTGGCTATATATTCATCTCCTTACCCTATCTCTAAGGCTGAGCCCTACCACCCTACGGAGGAAACTCATCTCCTTACCCTATCTCTAAGGCTGAGCCCTACCACCCTACAGAGGAAACTCATCTCCTTACCCTATCTCTAAGGCTGAGCCCAGCCACCCTACAGAGGAAACTCATCTCCTTACCCTATCTCTAAGGCTGAGCCCAGCCACCCTACAGAGGAAACTCATCTCCTTACCCTATCTCTAAGGCTGAGCCCAGCCACCCTACAGAGGAAACTCATCTCCTTACCCTATCTCTAAGGCTGAGCCCAGCCACCCTACAGAGGAAACTCATCTCCTTACCCTATCTCTAAGGCTGAGCCCAGCCACCCTACAGAGGAAACTCATCTCCTTACCCTATCTCTAAGGCTGAGCCCGGCCACCCTACAGAGGAAACTCATCTCCTTACCCTATCTCTAAGGCTGAGCCCAGCCACCCTACAGAGGAAACTCATCTCCTTACCCTATCTCTAAGGCTGAGCCCAGCCACCCTACGGAGGAAACTCATTTCGGCCGCTTGTATCCGAGATATAACAGATTTTCAAATAAATACCAAGGCATCTTTTCAGTGTGACACGCTCCAAAACCCACTGACTTTCTAAAACCCACTGACCGTCTAAAAACCACTGACCTTCTAATACCCACTGACTTTCTAAAACCCACCGACTTTCTAAAAACCACTGACCTTCTAAAAGCCACTGACTTTCTAAAACCCACTGACCTTCTAAAACCCACTGACTTTCAAAAACCCACTGACTTTCTAAAACCCACTGACTTTCTGTGCTCGTAGTTTGAAGTGAGTTTCCTGTTGTCTGTGGGAATCAGGGCATAACATGAGTCTGCATCAATCTGCAGCAGGACATCCTGAAACCAGAACCGAGCTGGAGCTGAGCTGGACTCTGGGATCAGGTCCAGAGAAGGAATTAAGGGCACTTTGAGGTATAGTCTGGTCCAGCTCGGTTCTGAATGACTGCAACTCATCTGGACCTTTTGATCCTGATGTCCGACTGAAACCAAGAGCTGTGGGACAGGAAGTAACATGAACCCAGTGAAACTCTGGAGTCACAAACCAAAACGTCTGCAGACATAAAGAAATACAAATAAACATTTATGAAACCTTTAAATAAAAAGGATACAAGTTAGATGACTTCTAACCTGTGGATGGAGATAGACATAATTATAGAATATTATAAAGTAATAAACACTTTGATCTGCTTACAACCACAGTCTGTTATACACATATATCACATCATTATATTCTGCTTATACACGATAAATAGGGGTTTATAGTCACATGCTGCCAGTTGTGAGGTAGGGTTAGGGTTAACAGCATACAGGGTTAAGGGTAGGGTTACGCTTAACAGCATACAGGGTTAGGGGTAGGGTTAGGCTTAACAGCATACAGGGTTAGGGGTAGGGTTAACAGCATACAGAGTTAGGGTTAGGGTTAACATCATACGGGGTTAGGGGTTAGGGGTAACAGCATGCAGGGTTAGGGGTAGGGTTAACAGCATACAGGGTTAGGGGTAGTGGTTAGGGTTAACAGCATACAGGGTTAGGGGTAGTGGTTAGGGGTAACAGCATACAGGGTTAGGGGTAGTGGTTAGGGGTAACAGCATACAGGGTTAGGGGTAGGGGTAACAGCATACAGGGTTAGGGGTAGTGGTTAGGGGTAACAGCATACAGGGTTAGGGGTAACAGCATACAGGGTTAGGGGTAGTGGTTAGGGGTAACAGCATACAGGGTTAGGGGTAGTGGTTAGGGGTAACAGCATACAGGGTTAGGGGTAGGGGTAACAGCATACAGGGTTAGGGGTAGTGGTTAGGGGTAACAGCATACAGGGTTAGGGGTAACAGCATACAGGGTTAGGGGTAGTGGTTAGGGGTAACAGCATACAGGGTTAGGGGTAGTGGTTAGGGGTAACAGCATACAGGGTTAGGGGTAGGGGTAACAGCATACAGGGTTAGGGGTAGTGGTTAGGGGTAACAGCATACAGGGTTAGGGGTAACAGCATACAGGGTTAGGGGTAGTGGTTAGGGGTAACAGCATACAGGGTTAGGGGTAGTGGTTAGGGGTAACAGCATACAGGGTTAGGGGTAACAGCATACAGGTTTAGGGGTAAGGTTAGGGGTAACAGCATACAGGTTTAGGGGTAAGGTTAGGGGTAACAGCATACAGGTTTAGGGGTAGTTGGGGTGAGTTAGGGGTAACAGCATGCAGGTTTAGGGGTAAGGTTAGGGGTAACAGCATACAGGGATAACAAAAAAACAAAGAGGGGTCACCGAATCCCAAAGCTGGAAGAAGTACTCGGATATCATTTACTTCAGTAAACGCTGTAGTACCACAGTGTAGAAACAACTAAATGTCCGTCATGCCACATTTTAATTCAGTGAAATCAGTTATCAGCATCGAAATATACTGTGTACCAAGAGTAAACGTAGACATTATGCAGAATGATATAATATATGATTGTATTATAATTACTGAAGCATTCATGTGTTCATCACACTAACGTTGCAGCTGGTGGAGGATTACTTCTTTCTCCTCTGCTCAGGTGTGTGTTCACACCCATTCTCACAGATATAAGCTGCTTCTCTGAGAAACTCTCCTGAAAACACACACACACACACACACACACACACACACACACACACACACACACACACACACACACACACACACACACACACACATCTTTGTTCTTATTCCGTGGTGTGTGAGTGAGAGTAAGGTAACCTCTGATGACCTGAGGTCAGTTTTCATTCATCGTCCTCTCAGAGTCAGTCTTCCACTCGAGCGACCTGTGGCCAGGTAACCTGACTCCTCCCCCTCCGTGCACCTGGTGAGGACTGTTGGTCATGAGCTGCAGTGTTGTGAGACATGTTTCAATGTTGTGAGACATGTTTCAGTGTTGTTAGACATGTTTCAATGTTGTGAGACATGTTTCAGTGTTGTTAGACATGTTTCAGTGTTGTGAGACATGTTTCAGTGTTATTAGAAATGTTTCAGTGTTGTTGGACATGTTTCAGTTTTGTGAGACATGTTTCAGTGTTGTTAGACATGTATCATTGTTGTGAGACATGTTTCAGTGTTGTGAGACATGTTTCAGCTATTTGAGACATGTTTCAGTGTTGTGAGACATGTTTCAGCTATTTGAGACATGTTTCAGTGTTGTGAGACATGTTTCAGTGTTGTTAGACATGTTTCAGTGTTATTAGACGTGTTTCAGTGTTGTTGGGCATGTTTCAGTGTTGTTGGACATGTTTCAGTGTTGTTGGACGTGTTTCAGTGTTGTTAGACGTGTTTCAGTGTTGTGACACATGTTTCATTGTTGTTAGACATGTATCATTGTTGTGAGACATGTTTCAGTGTTGTGAGACATGTTTCAGCTATTTGAGACATGTCTCAGTGTTTTTAGACGTGTTTCAGTGTTGTGAGACATGTTTCAGTGTTTTTAGACGTGTTTTAGTGTTTTGAGACATGTTTCAGTGTTATTAGACATGTTTCAGTGTGTGAGACATGTTTCAGTGTTATTAGACATGTTTCATTGTTGTGAGACATGTTTCAGTGTTGTGAGACATATTTCAGTGTTGTGAGACATGTTTCAGCTATTTGAAACATGTTTCAGTGTTGTGAGACATGTTTCAGTGTTTTCAGACGTGTTTCAGTGTTGTGAGACATGTTTCAGTGTTGTTAGACGTGTTTCAGTGTTATTAGACGTGTTTCAGTGTTGTTAGACGTGTTTCAGTGTTGTTGGACATGTTTCAGTGTTGTTAGACATGTTTCAGTGTTGTTAGATGTGTTTCAGTGTTGTGAGACATGTTTCATTGTTGTGAGACACATTTCAGTGTTGTGAGACATGTTTCAGCGATGTGAGACATGTTTCAGTGTTGTTAGACATGTTTCAGTGTTGTGAGAAATGTTTCAGTGTCGTTAGACATGTTTCAGTGTTGTTAGACATGTTTCAGTGTTGTTAGACATGTATCATTGTTGTAAGACTTGTTTCAGTGATATTATACATGTTTAAGTGTTGTGAGACATGTTTCAGTGTTATTAGAAATGTTTCAGTGTTGTTGGACATGTTTCAGTTTTGTGAGACATGTTTCAGTGTTGTTAGACATGTATCATTGTTGTGAGACATGTTTCAGTGTTGTGAGACATGTTTCAGTGTTTTTAGACGTGTTTTAGTGTTGTGATACATGTTTCATTGTTTCTAGATGTGTTTTAGTGTTGTGAGACATGTTTCAGTGTTATTAGACATGTTTCAGTGTTGTTAGATGTGTTTCAGTGTTGTTAGATATGTTTCATTGTTTTGAAACATGTTTCAGTGTTGTGAGACATGTTTAAGTGTTGTCAGACATGTTTCAGTGTTGTGAGACATGTTTCAGTGTTGTGAGACATGTTTCAGTGTTGTAAGACTTGTTTCAGTGATATTATACATGTTTCAGTGTTGTGAGACATGTTTCAGTGTTGTTAGACATGTTTCATTGTTGTGAGACATGTTTCAGTGTTGTGAGACGTGTTTCAGTGTTGTGAGACGTGTTTTAGTGTTTTGAGACATGTTTCAGTGTTATTAGACATGTTTCATTGTTGTGAGACATGTTTCAGTGTTGTTAGATGTGTTTCAGTGTTGTGAGACATGTTTCAGCGATGTTAGACATGTTTCATTGTTATTAGACATGTTTCATTGTTATTAGACATGTTTCAGTGTTGTGAGACGTGTTTCATTGTTTATGTGATGTATATATGAATCATTATGTCATATGCATTGAATGTGTTGTAACTTCATCATGCTACTACTCTCATTATATGAATCATTGTCATATGCATTGAATGTGTTGTAACTTCATCATGCTACTACTCTCATATGAATCATTGTCATATGCATTGAATGTGTTGTAACTTCATCATGCTACTACTCTCATTATATGAATCATTATGTCATATGCATTGAATGTGTTGTAACTTCATCATGCTACTACTCTCATTATATGAATCATTATGTCAGATGCATTGAATGTGTTGTAACTTCATCATGCTACTACTCTCATTATATGAATCATTATGTCATATGCATTGAATGTGTTGTAACTTCATCATGCTACTACTCTCATTATATGAATCATTATGTCATATGCATTGAATGTGTTGTAACTTCTTCATCATGCTTGAATGTCTTGTAACTAATTACATGGTGATTTTGGGCTATACAAGAGAAATTGAATTGAATTGAATTGACTTTCAGTGTTGTTAGACATGTTTCAGAGTATTTAAACCCTCTGTCTCATCACCTCCACCTCCCAGTGTATTTAAACCCTCTGTCTCATCACCTCCACCTCCCAGTGTATTTAAACCCCATTTCTCATCACCTCCACCTCCCAATGTATTTAAACCCTGTGTCTCATCACCTCCACATCCCAGTGTATTTAAACCCCGTTTCTCATCACCTCCACCTCCCAGTGTATTTAAACCCCGTTTCTCATCACCTCCACCTCCCAGTGTATTTAAACCCTGTGTCTCATCACCTCCACATCCTAGAGTATTTAAACCCCGTGTCTCATCACCTCCACCTCCCAGTGTATTTAAACCCCGTTTCTCATCACCTCCACATCCTAGAGTATTTAAACCCCGTTTCTCATCACCTCCACATCCTAGAGTATTTAAACCCCGTTTCTCATCACCTCCACATCCCAGTGTATTTAAACCCCGTTTCTCATCACCTCCACCTTCCAGTGTATTTAAGGCGGCAGACCGAGACGACGATCCTCCTCTTCCTGTGTTGCTGGTGTTGCCGACTCCTCCTCCATTTACGGCGACTGTGTCTTCATGGTGAGCTGGGTTGTCCTTCAATCAGAGGATTGGTGGTTCGATTCCCAACACCGCTACTCCATGTCGATGTGTCCTTGCCTACAGTGTCTGAATGGTAGCTCCTCCTGATGGGCAGGTGGCACCTTAGCCCCTCCCATCAGTGTATGAATGGGTGAATGATGTCATCTAGTGTTAAAGAGCTTTGAATGGTCGGAAGACTAGAAAAGATCTATACAAGTACAGGTTCATTTATCATTTACCCTGTTGGCGGTTCGGCCTGATCCGCCGGGCCGCAGCAATCCCCGGTTTCTGTTGCCGCCGGGCCACAGTCTTTCCCTGTTTCTGTTGCCGCCGGGCCACAGCCAGCCCTGGTTTCTGTTGCCGCTGATCCAGAGACCCAGTCGCCAGAGCCCCGACAGCCTGGCCGTCCTCATGCATGTTCTTTGGAGCGGTTCTGCCTGTCTGCCTTGCCCCCAGCTGCCATGCTTCCTGGTATGTTCCCTGAAAGGTTCCCTGATATTTTCCTGCTAATATCTGTTCTGGTTCACTTTGGATTTTTAGTTGCACACTCTTGGACTCCCCTGCGCTGTTAGTTTTGTTTGTTTTGGACATTTCTTGTTCATTAAAATCTACCATGTATCATCCCTCTGTCCCGTGTCGATCTGCATTTGGGTCCATCAATATGGATAATCTATATCATCATTGTATGACTAAACATCAATATCTATACTCAGTATATGATTACACATCAATAATTATGATTGTTTCATATTATAAAGATTCAGTGATTCAGGGTTTTGACAGTTCAAATTTTATTAGCAGTTCTTCTGCGTGAACACAGACCTAAAGAGCAGATCTCACATGTTTCTGCATCAGAGGGAAGGCAGGCAGAGAGAGAGAGACAGGCAGGCAGAGAGACAGACAGAGTAGAGGACGAGGTGATTGGTGGAAGACAGATGTTTCAGAGAAAAGCCTGAGTATGAAGTAAAATGGAGACAACCAATCAGGAATGAGCTGAAGACCGAAAACAAACAGGAAGCTGAAGGTTGAAGTTTAGTTGCAGTGTAGCATTTTGTTGTTGCTCTTGTTGTCATAGCAACTGGCTCCACTGTGGGCTTGGCTCTGAGGGGGAGAAAACACAAACATTCTGTTGTTGTATTTTATGACTACATTTATTGATCTTTATTTTAATAAAAACAGCACAACAGAACTGATTAAATAATGGTCTTTGAATTATTGGAAAACTAAAACATTTTAGCTCAGTGGGGATATAAATGACTTTCTTCATTAAACTGTTTGTCTCTTGTCAGCAGTATTGTTCATTCCCATTTGACCTGAATACAGCACAAGTTATAGAGTCAGCGGAAAGCCATGCATTTAATGTGAAACACAGCAGTTAGGGTCAACTTGTAGCTATAAAACCGACTGCAGGTCATTTTTTACGTTGATGCCCACCACCTGGATCTGTTGTTGAAGGTAGTGATGGTACCTGCAGTTTGTGAGCTTCCACAGTTCAGAGGCTAAGTGTCTAAGTCGCTGTGAAAAGAAGAAAAACGTCTGGTTCATTAAATCCTGGTTTCTTTCTGACCTTCTCACATCACTCATTGCTGGGTTTAAGGTTTCAGTGAACACGAGACTGAAACACTCTGATAATATGTTTGTTTCTCAACGCTGCGGCTGCATCTGAATTGTGATTGGCTGTGAGGTGGTGTGAAGTCACAGGAGGGTGGGATCTTTACCGTTTGCGGCCATGGGGTCTTCTGGTTGGTTATCAGATGACTCTGCAACAAGAAACATGAAAATTCGTTAACCCAAAAACAAACTCCTGATGGAACTTTGATTCTGTGAGTCTTCAGCCTTTTCTCAGAATCACAACCAGTTATTTTTATTATTTCTAAATTCCTTCCCCGTGAATCTCCACCTAAACGTGGAGGAGGAGTTTGAGTGGCTCAGTGATCCTGGGAGCTATGTTGTCCGGGGCATCAGCCCCTGGTAGGGTCTCCAAGGCAAACAGGTCTCAGGGGAGAGCCCAGACTAAGAGCAGTTAAAAAAACACTGATGAATAGCGGCCCAAAGACTATAGCCACCTCGCCCGGACCAGGGAAATCGGGCACCCTCCCGGAGGCAGACCCAGGAGGGGAGCTCGCCGGCGAACGTCTGGTGGCCAGGCCTTCGCCTATGGGGCCCGGTCGGACTCAGCCTGAACAAACAACATGGAGCATCCACCCTGTGGACCCACCACCCTCAGGGTTAAGCATCGGGGTCGGATGCTATGTAGACCGAATGGCGGGCCGGGCAGGGGGCCTGGATGAGCCAATCACCGGCAGCATAGACGAGCTCTAGGGACATGGAACGTCACCTCGCTAGCGGGGAAAGAGCCGGAGCTGGTACAGGAGGTACAGCTAACCCTTTTCTGGAGTTGCCCAGGGTGAGAGGTGCCGGGCGGGAGTGGGGATACTCACGAGCCCCCGGCTGAGCGCCGCTGTGTTGGAGTTCTCCCCGGAGAACGAGAGGGTCGCCTCCTTGCGCCTGCGGGTTGCGGGGAGTAAGGCTCAGACTGTTATTTGTGCTTATGCACCAAACAGCAGTTCAGAGTATCGGCCTTCTTGGAGGCAGTGGGAGGTCCTGGAAAGGCCTCCTGCCGACTCCATAGTTCTCCTGGAGACTTCAACGCTCACGTGGTCAATGACAGAGAAACCTGGCGGGGGTGATTGGGAGGAACGGCTTGCCTGATCTGAACCCGAGTGGTGTCTCGCTGTTGGACTTCTGTGCTAGCCACGGTTTGTCCATAACGAACACCATGTTCGAACATAGGGTGGCTCATCAGTGTACCTGGTACCAGAACACCTTAGACCGTAGATCAATCATCGACTTTGTAATCATTTCATCTGATTTGCGGCCGTATGTCTTGGACACTCGGGTAAAGAGAGAAGCAGAGCTGTCAACTGATCACCACCTGGTGGTGAGTTGGATCAGATGGCGGGGAAGCTGGCTGGAAAGACCCGGCAAGCCCAAACGTGGAGTGAGGGTGAACTGGGAACGTCTGGAGGAGGATCCTGTCCGGGAGGTCTTCAACTCCCACCTCCGGAAGAACTTCTCACGCATCCCAAGGGAGGCTGGGGACATGGAATCCGAGTGGACCATGTTCAAAGCCTCTATTATGGACGCGGTGCTAGGAGCTGTGGTCGGAAGGTCATCGGTGACTGTCGTGGAGGCAACCCGAGAACCCGGTGGTGGACACACCGGGAGGTGAGGGAAGCCGTCAAACTGAAGAAGGAGGCCTTTCAGGCCTGGTTGGCTCAGGGGTCTCCTGAAGCAGCTGCGGTGGTCGCGGATACTAAAACTCGGGCATGGGAGGAGTTTGGGGAGGCCATGGAGAAGGACTTTCGGTTGGCCTCAAGGAGGTTCTGGCAAACCATTCGACGGCTCAGGAATGGCAAGCAGGGCCTACCCCAGGCTGTTCTCAGCACGGGGGGGTGGGGAGCTGCTGACCCGGACGGGGGACATCGTCGGGCGGTGGAAAGAGCACTTTGAGGAACTCCTAAACCCGGCCAACATGTCCTCTGGAGAGGAGGCAGCGCCTGAAGACTTGGGGGGGTTCACACCTATATCCCTGGCAGAGGCCACTAAAGTAGTCAAACAGCTTGGTGGCAAGGTGCCGGGTGGATGAGATCCGCCCTGAGATGCTGAAGGCGCTGGACATTGTCGGGCAGTCTTGGCTGTAACGCATTTTCAATGTCGCATGGGGGTCTGGAACAGTGCACATGGACTGGCAGACCGGGTTGGTGGTTCCCATTTTCAAAAAGGGGGACTGGAGAGTGTGCTCGAACTACTGGGGTATCACACTACTCAGCCTCTCTATCGGGGTATCACACTACTCAGCCTCTATATCGGGGTATCTAACTACTCAGCCTCTCTATCGGGGTATCACACTACTCAGCCTCTCTATCGGGGTATCACACTACTCAGCCTCCCGGGGAAAGCTTATGCAGGGTGCTGGAAAGGAGCTCCAACCGATTGTCGAACCTCAGATTCAAGAGGAGCAGTGCGGATTCCGTCCCGGTCGTGGAACAGTTGACCAGCTCTTCACCCTCGCAAGACTGCTGGAGGGGTCCTGGGAGTTACCCAACCAGTCTCCATGTGTTTTGTGGACTTGGAGAAGACTTTCGACCGGGTCCCTCAGGGGTTTTTGTGGGGGGTGCTGCGGGAGTATAGGGTGATGTACCCGTTGCAATGGGGCATCCGGTCTCTGTACGACCGCAGTAGGAGCTGTGTTCGTATTCTTGGCAATAAGTCAGATGTGTTCCCGGTGGGTGTTGGCCTCCGCCAGGGCTTCCCTTCATCACCGGTCCTGTTCCTGACTTTCATTGACAGGATATCGAGGAGCAGCCGGGGGGAGGAGAACATCAGGTTCGGGGGTCTCAGGATCACCTCTCTGCTGTTCGCAGATGATGTGGTCCTGTTGGCCTCTTCGGACCATGACCTCCAGCATTCATTGGGGCGATTTGCAGCCAAGTGTGAAGCGGTGGCGATGATGGTAAGCACCACCAAATCTGAGGCCATGGTGCTCTGCCGGAAACCGGTGGATTGCTCCTCCAGGTGGGACGGAGTGCCTACCTCAAGAGAAGGAGTTCAAATATTTCTGGGTCTTGGTCACGAGTGAGGGTAAGATGGAGCGGGAGATCGACCGGCGGATCGGTGCGGCTGCAGCAGTAAAACAGGTGCTGCACTGGACCGTCTTGGTGAAGAGGGAGCTGAGCCGGAAGGCTTAACTCTCAATTTACCGGGCGGTCTACGTTCCGACCCTCAACTATGGTCACAAACTCTGGGTCGTGACTAAAAGAACGAGGTCTAGGATACAAGCGGCCGAAATTAGTTTTTTCCGTAGGGTGGCCGGGCTCAGCCTTAGAGATAGGGTAAGGAGATGAGTTTCCTCTGTAGGGTGGCCGGGCTCAGCCTTAGAGATAGGGTAAGGAGATGAGTTTTCTCCGTGGAGTTGCCGGGCTCAGCCTTAGAGATAGGGTAAGGAGATGAGTTTCCTCTGTAGGGTGGCCGGGCTCAGCCTTAGAGATAGGGTAAGGAGATGAGTTTCCTCTGTAGGGCTCAACCTTAGAGATAGGGTAAGGAGATGAGCTTCCTCTTGGTTTCCTCCCACTGGAGGTTTTCTGGCCCAACTGGTAGGAGACCCCGGGGAAGACCCAGAACCCTTTGGAGGGATTATATCTCCAGCTGGCCTGGGAAAGCCTCGGGATCCCCCAGAACGAGCTGGAACTTGTTGCGGGTGAGAGGGAAGTCTGGGTCAGCCTGCTGGGCTGCAGCCACCGCCGCGACCCGACCGGATAAGAGGATGAGAATGGATGGATGGATGGGATTCTGAATTCATCCTCTTCACACCTATATGTTTAAATTCTCATCTTTACCTGTTCTTCGTTTTCGTTACATTAACTCTTTTTGTGTTCTCCGTTGAATCCTCTCAAATCTTGATCTTTGTTGTATTTAAGCTTTTCAATTTTTCACCTTGATCTCTAAATTTTCCAACGTGACCTTTTCTTATTCTTGACCTCTGACTTATTTTATTTGTCTAAATCTTTAAAACTGAATTCTTCAATATAAAGTACATGAACTCTGATTTCTTGATCCTGGTCTCTACATCTTCATGTTGATTTCTGAAAACTTCATCTAGACCTTCTCCTTTTATAAAGATAAAGACCACATGAACTCTTTCTCACTTCTGAATGTTTTAAAAACACAAAGAACTTAAGACTAATACAGGGATCCTTTTTACCTTCAGTGGCAGTTTCTTGAGTCTGCTGGTCAGGATCTTCTGCGTTGCCAGACTCGTCAGAGTTGTCTTTACTAGTATTCTCGCTGGTTGGGTTGTCTTCAGTCTCTGGGCTCTCGTCCTGAACACTCTCTGCTGGTCCGCTCTCATTTGATGAGCTATCATCACCTTCATCTGGGCCCGCTGCTTCCTCCTCACTGACTTCTACTTCAACTTCTAGTGAGCTATCTTCATCTTCATCTGGGCCCGCTGCTTCCTCCTCACTGACTTCTATTTCAACCTCTAGTGAGCTATCTTCATCTTCATCTGGGCCCGCTGCTTCCTCCTCACTGACTTCTACTTCAACCTCTAGTGAGCTATCTTCATCTGGGTCCGCTGCTTCCTCCTCAGTGACTTCTACTTCAACCTCTAGTGAGCTATCTTCATCTTCATCTGTGTCCGCTGCTTCCTCCTCAGTGACTTCTACTTCAACCTCTAGTGAGCTATCTTCAGCGTCATCTTGGCCCGCTGCTTCCTCCTCACTGACTTCTACTTCAACCTCTAGTGAGCTATCTTCATCTGTGTCCGCTGCTTCCTCCTCAGTGACTTCTACTTCAACCTCTAGTGAGCTATCTTCATCTGGGTCCGCTGCTTCCTCCTCAGTGACTTCTACTTCAACCTCTAGTGAGCTATCTTCATCTTCATCTGTGTCCGCTGCTTCCTCCTCAGTGACTTCTACTTCAACCTCTAGTGAGCTATCTTCATCTTCAACTAGGTCCTCTGCTTCCTCCTCGAGGACTTCTACTTCAACCTCTAGTGAGCTATCTTCATCTTCCTCTAGGTCCTGTGCTTCCTCCTCACTGACTTCTACTTCAACCTCTAGTGAGCTATCTTCATCTTCATCTGGGTCCGCTGCTTCCTCGTCAGTGACTTCTACGTCATCTGGTGAGCTATCTTCATCTTCATCTGGGTCCGCTGCTTCCTCGTCAGTGACTTCTACGTCATCTGGTGAGCTATCTTCATCTTCATCTGGGTCTGCTGCTTCCTCCTCAGTGACTTCTACGTCATCTGGTGAGCTATCTTCATCTTCATCTGGGTCCGCTGCTTCCTCCTCAGTGACTTCTACGTCATCTGGTGAGCTCTGACCTACAGCCGGGTCCACTTCTTCCACCTTAGTGACTTCCTCCTGGCTGTTACTGGGATCCTCCTCGAAGTTCACGTCAATTTGAACAGTTTTAGTTTCAGAGCTCCCATCTGTGGATTAAAGATGTTGCACACGTATCAATCCTTTGTTATCAGGTTTCTGGGGTCAGTCTTTGTCTAAATAGGTCTAAGTTATTGATCATTGTGCTGCTCTAATGGCCAGTGTAACATTTTATGTAAGATATGTAAGTTGTAACTAGTCAGTAGCAGTAGCAGTAGTAAAATAAGTAAAAATGAATGAGTATGAATAGTAGTACAAGGGGTTTGTCCTTTCCATTGTATTAAACAGTGTTTTTTGCTCATTTAGTTTTTTTCAGGAAAATAAATGTGGTTTTGTAGAGCTCATGTTTCGTTTATCACAATGTTGAACTTGTTAGGGTTAGTACTAAAGTATTATTTTACGACTAAAGTATTCTAATTACTAACAATTCATCGACAAATAAATCGAAGAATACACACTTTTGCTTTAATTAGGAGGAATATAATATGTATAAAAAGGAAAATGAGATGTAACATTTCCTTTTATTCTTTTGAGAAAATCAACATTTTTATTGCTGAAATTGCAAACCAAAATATGATCTGTTAATGAACAGATAATATGAACCCCTTTTGGTGCATTTAGGTGACGTATTACATTCTGGGTTTAAAGGCTAGACTATTACTAGACAGACTAGACAGAGTAATACAGTACTTCCTGCAGAATAAGTCAGAGTAATACAGTACTTCCTGCAGAATAAGTCAGAGTAATACAGTACTTCCTGCAGAATAAGTCAGAGTAATACAGTACTTCCTGCTGAATAAGTCAGAGTAATACAGTACTTCCTGCTGAATAAGTCAGAGTAATACAGTACTTCCTGCAGAATAAATCAGAGTAATACAGTATTTCCTGCTGAATAAAGTAAGTAAGGGATTTCTTTCCGCAGTATAAGTCATAGTCATGCAGTACTTTCCTCCAGTATAATGACTATTAATAAAGTACCAGTAAAGTCGTAGTAATGTAGTACTTCTTGCAGAATAAGTTGTAGTAATAGAGTACTTCCTGCAGTATATTAGTAATTCAGTATATCGTGCAGTATAAGTTGTAGTAATGCAGTACCTCCTGCACTATAGGTCATAGTATTGCAGTGCTTCTTGCAGTATAAGTTGTAGTAATGAGGTACTTCCTCCAGTATAATTTGTAGTAATGAGGTACTTCCTGCAGTAAGTTTAATTTATGACTTATAGAATTCCAACATAACTAATAGTGTTTGATCATGATATTTGATCCTGCAGCGTTCCATCAAATGGAAATATTCAGTATCTTTGATTCAGTTCAGAGACATTAAACTTAAATTCAGCCGACTAGAGTCTGAAGTAAAGACACACACACTGACCTCGTGTTGCATTGGCCTCCGTTGCTTCTGAAACACACAGATCAACAGAACAATGTGTTTCCTTGAATGTTTTTGTGGACTTTATAATCCATATTGGATCCATACTACTGCTTCTAGATATTACAGTAGCAGCAGTAGTAATGACAGTAGTAGCAGTAGTAATGACAATAGCAGCAGTAGTAATGACAGTAGTAGCAGTAGTAATGACAGTAGTAGCAGTAGTAATGACAGTAGTAGCAGTAGTAATGACAGTAGTAATGACAGTAGTAATGACAGTAGTAGCAGTAGTAATGACAGTAGTAATGACAGTAGTAATGACAGTAGTAGCAGTAGTAATAACAGTAGTAATGACAGTAGTAGCAGTAGCAATGACAGTAGTAGCAGTAGTACTGAAGGTAGTAGCAGTAGTAATGACAGTAGTAATGACAGTAGTAATGACAGTAGTAGTAGCAGTAGTAATGACAGTAGTAATGACAGTAGTAGCAGTAGCAATGACAGTAGTAGCAGTAGTACTGAAGGTAGTAGCAGTAGTAATGACAGTAGTAATGACAGTAGTAATGACAATAGTAGCAGTAGTAATGACTAGTAATGACAGTAGTAGCAGTAGTAATAACAGTAGTAGCAGTAGTAATGACAGTAGTAGTAGTAGTAATGACAGTAGTAGCAGTAGTAATGACAGTAGTAGCAGTAGTAATGACAGTAGTAGTAGTAGTAGTAGTAATGACAGTAGTAGCAGTAGTAATGACAGTAGTAGCAGTAGTAATAACAGTAGTAGCAGTAGTAATAACAGTAGTAGCAGTAGTAATGACAGTAGTAGTAGTAGTAATAACAGTAGTAGCAGTAGTAATGACAGTAGTAATGACAGTAGTAATGACAGTAGTAGCAGTAGTAATGACAGTAGTAATGACAGTAGTAGCAGTAGCAATGACAGTAGTAGCAGTAGTACTGAAGGTAGTAGCAGTAGTAATGACAGTAGTAATGACAGTAGTAATGACAATAGTAGCAGTAGTAATGACTAGTAATGACAGTAGTAGCAGTAGTAATAACAGTAGTAGCAGTAGTAATGACAGTAGTAGCAGTAGTAATGACAGTAGTAGTAGTAGTATTAGTAATGACAGTAGTAGCAGTAGTAATGACAGTAGTAGCAGTAGTAATAACAGTAGTAGCAGTAGTAATGACAGTAGTAGTAGTAGTAATGAAAGTAGTAGTAGTAGTAATAACAGTAGTAGCAGTAGTAATGACAGTAGTAGTAGTAGTAATGACAGTAGTAGCAGTAGTAATGACAGTAGTAGCAGTAGTAATGACAGTAGTAGTAGTAGTAGTAGTAGTAATGACTAGTAGCAGTAGTAATAACAGTAGTAGCAGCAGTAATGACAGTAGTAGCAGTAGTAATGAGAGTAGTAGTAGCAGTAGTAATGACAGTAGTAGCAGTAGTAATAACAGTAGTAATAACAGAAGTAATGACTGTAGTAGCAGTAGTAATAACAGTAGTAGCAGTAGTAATGACAGTAGTAATGACAGTAGTAGCAGTAGTAATAACAGTAGTAGCAGTAGTAATAACAGTAGTAGTAGTAGTAATGACAGTAGTAATGACAGTAGTAGCAGTAGTAATAACAGTAGTAGCAGTAGTAATAACAGTAGTAGCAGTAGTAATGACAGTAGTAGCAGTAGTAATGACAGTAGTAATGACAGTAGTAGTAGTAGTAGTAATGACAGTAGTAATAACAGTAGTAGCAGTAGTAATAACAGTAGTAGCAGTAGTAATGACAGTAGTAATGACAGTAGTAGTAGTAGTAGTAATGACAGTAGTAATAACAGAAGTAATGACTGCAGTAGCAGTACTAATAACAGTAGTAGCAGTAGTAATGACAGTAGTAGTAGTAATAATGAGAGTAGTAGTAGTATTAATGACAGTAGTAGCAGTAGTAATGACAGTAGTAGTAGTAGTAGTAGTAATGAGAGTAGTAGCAGTAGTAATAACAGTAGTAGCAGTAGTAATGACAGTAGTAATAACAGTAGTAATAACAGAAGTAATGACTGTAGTAGCAGTAGTAATGACAGTAGTAATAACAGAAGTAATGACTGTAATAGCAGTAGTAATGACAGTAGTAGCAGTAGTAATGACAGTAGTAGTAATAACAGAAGTAATAACAGAAGTAATGCCAGTAGAAGCAGTAGTAATAACAGTAGTAGTAGTAGTAATGCCAGTAGTACCAGTAGTAATGACAGCAGTAGCAGTAGTAATGACAGTAGTAATGCCAGTAGTAGCAGTAGTAATAACAGTAGTAGTAGTAGTAATGCCAGTAGTAGCAGTAGTAATGACAGTAGTAGCAGTAGTAATAACAGTAGTAGCAGTAGTAATGACAGTAGTAGCAGTAGTAATGACAGTAATAGCAGCAGTAGTAATAACAGTAGTAGCAGTAGTAATGATAGTAGTAGCAGTAGTAATGACAGTAGTAGTAGTAGTAGTAGTAGTAATAGTAGTAGTAGTAGTAATAATAACAGTAGTAGCAGTAGTAATGACAGTAGTAGCAGTAGTTATGACAGTAGTAGCAGTAGTAATAACAGTAATAGCAGCAGTAGTAATAAAAGTAGTAGCAGTAGTAATGACAGTAGTAGCAGTAGTAATGACAGTAGTAGCAGTAGTTATGACAGTAATAGCAGTAGTAGTAGTAGTAGTAATAGTAGTAGTAGTAATAATAACAGTAGTAGCAGTAGTAATAACAGTAGTAGCAGTAATAATAACAGTAGTAGCAGTAGTAATAACAGTAGTAGCAGTAGTAATGACAGTAGTAGCAGTAGTAATAACAGTAGTAGTAGTAGTAATGACAGTAGTAGCAGTAGTAATAACAGTAGTAGCAGTAGTAATGACAGTAATAGCAGCAGTAGTGATAACAGTAGTAGCAGTAGTAATGATAGTAGTAGCAGTAGTAATGACAGTAGTAGTAGTAGTAGTAATAGTAGTAGTAGTAGTAATAATAACAGTAGTAGCAGTAGTAATGACAGTAGTAGCAGTAGTAATAACAGTAATAGCAGCAGTAGTAATAAAAGTAGTAGCAGTAGTAATGACAGTAGTAGCAGTAGTAATGACAGTAGTAGCAGTAGTAATAACAGTAATAGCAGTAGTAGTAGTAGTAGTAATAGTAGTAGCAGTAATAATGACAGTAGTAGCAGTAGTAATGACAGTAGTAGCAGTAGTAATAACAGTAGTAGCAGTAGTAATAACAGTAGTAGCAGTAGTAATGACAGTAGTAGCAGTAGTAATAACAGTAGTAGTAGTAGTAATGACAGTAGTAGCAGTAGTTATGACAGTAGTAGCAGTAGTAATAACAGTAATAGCAGCAGTAGTAATAAAAGTAGTAGCAGTAGTAATGACAGTAGTAGCAGTAGTAATGACAGTAGTAGTAGTAGTAGTAATAGTAGTAGTAGTAGTAATAATAACAGTAGTAGCAGTAGTAATGACAGTAGTAGCAGTAGTTATGACAGTAGTAGCAGTAGTAATAACAGTAGTAGCAGTAGTTATGACAGTAGTAGCAGTAGTAATGACAGTAGTATTTGAAATAGCAGTAGTCTTCAGACAGACAGGTGAACAGATAGACAGGTTACCTTGAGACGGTCCATCAGAGCCTGTGCTCTCATGGAGACATGAACATCATGTATATATATGTGTGTATATATTTATATATGCGTATATATGTGTAATATACTCATGAACATTATGTATATATGTGTAGTATACTCATGAACACTATGTATATGTGTGTAGTATACTGTAGGTTCTCATGTACATCGTGTAGTATACTCATGAACACTATGTATATGTGTGTAGTATACTGTAGGTTCTCATGTACATCGTGTAGTATACTCATGAACACTATGTATATATGTGTAGTATACTTTAGGTTCTCATGTACATCGTGTAGTACACTCATGAACACTATGTATATATGTGTAGTATACTCATGAACACTATGTATATATGTGTAGTATACTCATGAACACTATGTATATGTGTGTAGTATACTCATGAACACTATGTATATATGTGTAGTATACTGTAGGTTCTCATGTATATCGTGTAGTATACTCATGAACACTATGTATATATGTGTAGTATACTGTAGGTTCTCATGTATATATGTGTAGTATACTCATGAACACTATGTATATGTGTGTAGTATACTGTAGGTTCTCATGTATATATGTGTAGTATACTCATGAACACTATGTATATATGTGTAGTATACTGTAGGTTATCATGTATATCGTGTAGTATAGTCATGAACACTATGTATATGTGTGTAGTATACTGTAGGTTCTCATGTACATCGTGTAGTATACTCATGAACACTATGTATATATGTGTACTATACTCATGAACACTATGTATATATGTATAGTATACTCATGAACACTATGTATATATGTGTAGTATACTGACACTATGTATGTGTAGTATACTGTAGGTTCTCATGTATATCGTGTAGTATACTCATGAACACTATGTATATATGTGTAGTATACTCATGAACACTATGTATATGTGTGTAGTATACTGTAGGTTCTCATGTACATCGTGTAGTATACTCATGAACACTATGTATATATGTGTACTATACTCATGAACACTATGTATATATGTATAGTATACTCATGAACACTATGTATATATGTGTAGTATACTGTAGGTTCTCATGTATATCATGTAGTATACTCATGAACACTATGTATATATGTGTAGTATACTCATGAACACTATGTATATATGTGTAGTATACTCATGAACACTATGTATATGTGTGTAGTATACTGTAGGTTCTCATGTATATCGTGTAGTATACTCATGAACACTATGTATATATGTGTAGTATACTGTAGGTTCTCATGTATATATGTGTAGTATACTCATGAACACTATGTATATATGTGTAGTATACTGTAGGTTATCATGTATATCGTGTAGTATAGTCATGAACACTATGTATATGTGTGTAGTATACTGTAGGTTCTCATGTACATCGTGTAGTATAGTCATGAACACTATGTATATATGTGTAGTATACTGTAGGTTCTCATGTACATCGTGTAGTATACTCATGAACACCATGTATATGTGTGTAGTATACTGTAGGTTCTCATGTACATCGTGTAGTATACTCATGAACACTATGTATATGTGTGTAGTATACTGTAGGTTCTCATGTACATCGTGTAGTATACTCATGAACACCATGTATATGTGTGTAGTATACTGTAGGTTCTCATGTACATCGTATAGTATACTGATGAACACTATGTATATGTGTGTAGTATACTGATGAACACTATGTATATGTGTGTAGTATACTCATGAACACTATGTATATGTGTGTAGTATACTGTAGGTTCTCATTTACATCGTGTAGTATACTCATGAACACTATGTATATATGTGTAGTATACTGTAGGTTCTCATGTACATCGTGTAGTATACTCATGAACACTATGTATATATGTGTAGTATACTCATGAACACTATGTATATATGTGTAGAATACTCATGAACACTATGTATATATGTGTAGTATACTCATGAACACTATGTATATGTGTGTAGTATACTCATGAACACTATGTATATGTGTGTAGTATACTGTAGGTTCTCATTTACATCGTGTAGTATACTCATGAACACTATGTATATATGTGTAGTATACTCATGAACACTATGTATATATGTGTAGTATACTCATGAACACTATGTATATATGTGTAGTATACTGTAGGTTCTCATGTATATCGTGTAGTATACTCATGAACACTATGTATATGTGTGTAGTATACTGTAGGTTCTCATGTATATCATGTAGTATACTCATGAACACTATGTATATGTGTGTAGTATACTCATGAACACTATGTATATGTGTGTAGTATACTGTAGGTTCTCATGTACATCGTATAGTATACTCATGAACACTATGTATATGTGTGTAGTATACTGATGAACACTATGTATATGTGTGTAGTATACTGTAGGTTCTCATGTACATCGTGTAGTATACTCATGAACACTATGTATATGTTTGTAGTATACTGTAGGTTCTCATGTACATCGTGTAGTATACTCATGAACACTATGTATATATGTGTAGTATACTGTAGGTTCTCATGTATATATGTGTAGTATACTCATGAACACTATGTATATGTTCGTAGTATACTGTAGGTTCTCATGTACATCGTGTAGTATACTCATGAACACTATGTATATATGTGTAGTATACTGTAGGTTCTCATGTCTATCGTGTAGTATACTCATGAACACTATGTATATATGTGTAGTATACTGTAGGTTCTCATGTACATCGTGTAGTATACTCATGAACACTATGTATATGTGTGTAGTATACTGTAGGTTCTCATGTATATCGTGTAGTATACTCATGAATACTATGTATATATGTGTAGTATACTGTAGGTTCTCGTGTACTTCGTGTAGTATTTGATGTACAGTACATTGTGTGTGTTTTATTACCATTGGCTGTTTGATCCAGCAGCGTTGCATTTCTCTCTGAAATAATAGAAACAAACATATATGTAATTCACCTTCATTACTTGTACTATTTTAATGAATAATAACGTTATAGAACATATTAAAAGTGAAATAAATATGTCATAATATAATGAATCAATCGCCGCACAATGCATGCTGCTTAGATTTGTGTCGCGAGGCTCCACCGACTGCATGTCCCAATGCATGATGGGAAACGCCTGGCTGTCGCCTGATCAAAGAGCTGATTGGCTCTTAATTACGACAACAAACACAACTTTTTAAAGAAAATCCTAATGTTCTGTGTTATTGTAATATTTAACAATCGATTAGTGGATACTAGTCTCATGTTGTGCAATTAAGGTTTAATCTAAAAACATATCTTCTGTTGTTGAAAATAATAAAGTTTAAATATATGACATACCAAAACGTGTTTCACAGTTGTAAAAAAGATAGAATACAATGAAGATACACGCATGTTTCCACATAAATATATATTTACAAAGATATATAAATAAATCTAAATGTTGTCTGCAAACTACAAGTAGCCTAGAGATCAAAGAGAAGAGGAAGTAACTGTTTCAATAATAAAGACAGTTATCATCACTGTATTAATACTAATAAAGACAGTTATCATCACTGTATTAATACTAATAAAACAGTTATCATCACTTATTAATACTAATAAACACAGTTATCATCACTCTATTAATACTAATAAACACAGTTATCATCACTGTATTAATACTAATAAACACAGTTATCATCACTGTATTAATACTAATAAAGACACAGTTATCATCACTGTATTAATACTAATAAAGACAATTATCATCACTGTATTAATACTAATAAAGACAGTTATCATCACTGTATTAATACTAATAAAGACAGTTATCATCACTGTATTAATACTAATAAACACAGTTATCATCACTGTATTAATACTAATAAAGACAGTTATCATCACTGTATTAATACTAATAAACACAGTTATCATCACTGTATTAATACTAATAAAGACACAGTTATCATCACTGTATTAATACTAATAAACACAGTTATCATCACTGTATTAATACTAATAAACTATCATCTGTAATACTAATAAACACAGTTATCATCACTGTATTAATACTAATAAAGACACAGTTATCATCACTGTATTAATACTAATAAAGACAGTTATCATCACTGTATTAATACTAATAAACACAGTTATCATCACTGTATTAATACTAATAAGTTATCATCACTGTATTAATACTAATAAAGACAGTTATCATCACTGTATTAATACTAATAAAGACAGTTATCATCACTGTATTAATACTAATAAACACAGTTATCATCACTGTATTAATACTAATAAACACAGTTATCATCACTGTATTAATACTAATAAAGACAGTTATCATCACTGTATTAATACTAATAAACACAGTTATCATCACTGTATTAATACTAATAAACACAGTTATCATCACTGTATTAATACTAATAAACACAGTTATCATCACTGTATTAATACTAATAAACACAGTTATACTGTATTAATACTAATAAAGACAGTTATCATCACTGTATTAATACTAATAAAGACAGTTATCATCACTGTATTAATACTAATAAACACAGTTATCATCACTGTATTAATACTAATAAAGACAGTTATCACTGTATTAATACTAATAAAGACAGTTATCATCACTGTATTAATACTAATAAAGACAGTTATCACTGTATTAATACTAATAAAGACAGTTTTCACTGTATTAATACAAATAGACACAGTTATCACCACTGTATTAATACTAATAAAGACACAGTTATCATCACTGTATTAATACTAATAAAGACAGTTATCATCACTCTATTAATACTAATAAAGACAGTTATCATCACTGTATTAATACTAATAAACACAGTTATCATCACTGTATTAATACTAATAAAGACACAGTTATCATCACTGTATTACTACTAATAAACACAGTTATCATCACTGTATTAATACTAATAAAGACACAGTTATCATCACTGTATTAATACTAATAAAGACAGTTATCATCACTGTATTAATACTAATAAACACAGTTATCATCACTGTATTAATACTAATAAAGACACAGTTATCATCACTGTATTAATACTAATAAAGACAGCTATCATCACTGTATTAATACTAATAAACACAGTTATCATCACTGTATTAATACTAATAAAGACACAGTTATCATCACTGTATTAATACTAATAAAGACAGTTATCACTGTATTAATACTAATAAAGACACAGTTATCATCACTGTATTAATACTAATAAACACAGTTATCATCACTGTATTAATACTAATAAAGACACAGTTATCATCACTGTATTAATACTAATAAACAGTTATCATCACTGTATTAATACTAATAAACAGTTATCATCACTGTATTAATACTAATAAAGACAGTTATCATCACTGTATTAATACTAATAAAGACACAGTTATCATCACTGTATTAATACTAATAAAGACAGTTATCATCACTGTATTAATACTAATAAAGACACAGTTATCATCACTGTATTAATACTAATAAACACAGTTATCATCACTGTATTAATACTAATAAAGACACAGTTATCATCACTGTATTAATACTAATAAAGACACAGTTATCATCACTGTATTAATACTAATAAACACAGTTATCATCACTGTATTAATACTAATAAAGACACAGTTATCATCACTGTATTAATACTAATAAAGACAGTTATCATCACTGTATTAATACTAATAAACACAGTTATCATCACTGTATTAATACTAATAAAGACACAGTTATCATCACTGTATTAATACTAATAAAGACAGTTATCATCACTGTATTAATACTAATAAAGACACAGTTATCATCACTGTATTAATACTAATAAAGACAGTTATCATCACTGTATTAATACTAATAAAGACACAGTTATCATCACTGTATTAATACTAATAAAGACAGTTATCATCACTGTATTAATACTAATAAACACAGTTATCATCACTGTATTAATACTAATAAAGACACAGTTATCATCACTGTATTAATACTAATAAATACAGTTATCATCACTGTATTAATACTAATAAAGACACAGTTATCATCACTGTATTAATACTAATAAAGACAGTCATCATCACTGTATTAATACTAATAAACACAGTTATCATCACTGTATTAATACTGATAAAGACACAGTTATCATCACTGTATTAATACTAATCAACACAGTTATCATCACTGTATTAATACTAATAAAGACACAGTTATCATCACTGTATTAATACTAATAAAGACACAGTCATCACTGTATTAATACTAATAAACACAGTTATCATCACTGTATTAATACTAATAAAGACACAGTTATCATCACTGTATTAATACTAATAAAGACAGTTATCATCACTGTATTAATACTAATAAACACAGTTATCATCACTGTATTAATACTAATAAAGACACAGTTATCATCACTGTATTAATACTAATAAAGACAGTTATCATCACTGTATTAATACTAATAAAGACACAGTTATCATCACTGTATTAATACTAATAAACACAGTTATCATCACTGTATTAATACTAATAAAGACACAGTTATCATCACTGTATTAATACTAATCAACACAGTTATCATCACTGTATTAATACTAATAAAGACACAGTTATCATCACTGTATTAATACTAATAAAGACACAGTTATCATCACTGTATTAATACTAATAAAGACACAGTTATCATCACTGTATTAATACTAATAAAGACACAGTCATCACTGTATAAATACTAATAAAGACACATTTATCACTAATAGAGTAGAGATGTTTTCTCTTTGTAGCCTGTGTCAGTAGAGTTGAGATCCAGAATAGCTGCCCTGAGTGAAAAGTATATATATTCTGCCTATATATATACACATATATACCGGACTATAAATTCAGGCCAAGGAACACAGAGCGTCTAAAAAAAATGAGTATTATCTACGAGTTGATTTATTATTTATGTTGTGTGATTTATTAACCATAAGTAAATGTGTAATGTTAATTATTTGTGTGTGTGCGTTAACTTGTGTGTGTTGAGAAAGGGAATTGTTGTGGTAGTGAATCTGATTTCAGATTCTCACAAATGCTTATGTGCTGCAGGATCGCTCTGCGCACATCCGTTCATGAAGGAGCATTGGCCTTTCAGCTGAAATCCATAACTTTGATAAATACTCATTGCTTTTATAAAGGACAACCCTTAGCAACATTTGTATTGAATACTTTTATTTAATTCTGTGGACTGAAAGCTCTGACTGTGTGGAAACTGAAATGTTTCCTCATACGATCGGCTCAGTGAAGCACGTTCGTCTTATCTAACGAAGAGAGAACCCTGTTAAGGTCATAGTGAATCTAGAGCAATGAACCAGAGCAACAGAGGGGGAGGATGAGAGAGAGGGGGGGAGGCAGAAGAGAGAATAAAAAGAGATGACTCGAAGCATTGAGTTGGAATTCCTGTTTAAGACATGGTCTAACCCTCAGCTGAGGACATGGTCTAACCCTCAGCTGAGGACATGGTCTAACCCTCAGCTGAGGACATGGTCTAACCCTCAGCTGAGGACATGGTCTAACCCTCAGCTTGAGGACATGGTCTAACCCTCAGCTGAGGACATGGTCTAACCCTCAGCTTGAGGACATGGTCTAACCCTCAGCTGAGGACATGGTCTAACCCTCAGCTTGAGGACATGGTCTGACACTCAGCTGAGGACATGGTCTAACCCTCAGCTTGAGGACATGGTCTGACACTCAGTTTGAGGACATGGTCTGACACTCAGCTGAGGACATGGTCTAACCCTCAGCTTGAGGACATGGTCTAACCCTCAGCTTGAGGACATGGTCTGACACTCAGCTGAGGACATGGTCTAACCCTCAGCTTGAGGACATGGTCTGACACTCAGCTGAGGACATGGTCTAACCCTCAGCTTGAGGACATGGTCTGACACTCAGCTGAGGACATGGTCTGATCCTCAGTTGAGGACATGGTCTAACACTCAGCTGAGGACATTGCCTGACACTCAGCTGAGGACATGGTCTGACACTCAGCTGAGGACATGGTCTGACACTCAGCTGAGGACATGGTCTAACCCTCAGCTTGAGGACATGGTCTGACACTCAGTTTGAGGACATGGTCTGACACTCAGCTGAGGACATGGTCTAACCCTCAGCTTGAGGACATGGTCTAACCCTCAGCTTGAGGACATGGTCTGACACTCAGCTGAGGACATGGTCTAACCCTCAGCTTGAGGACATGGTCTGACACTCAGCTGAGGACATGGTCTAACCCTCAGCTTGAGGACATGGTCTGACACTCAGCTGAGGACATGGTCTGATCCTCAGTTGAGGACATGGTCTAACACTCAGCTGAGGACATTGCCTGACACTCAGCTGAGGACATGGTCTGACACTCAGCTGAGGACATGGTCCAGCTCCAGCATGGAGGACTCCGTCTCTGCTCACGGATCAGAGGATACCGAACGTGGGTAGGAATTGGCTGACAGAGGTTCTCATATTATCACATATATATATGCTTCTCCGTGAATCGCCACCTTAACATGGTGGAGGAGTTTGAGTGGCTCAGTGATCCTGGGAGCTATGTTGTCCGGGGCATCAGCCAATGGTAGGGTCTCCCAAGGCAAACAGGACTCAGGGGAGAGTCCAGACTAAGAGTGGTTAAAAAAAAACCCTGATGAATTGCGGCACACGGACTATAGCCATCTCGCCCGGACCAGGGAAACCGGGGCACCCTCCCGGAGCCAGACCCAGGACGGGAGCTCGTAGGCGAGCGTATGGTGGCCGGGCCTTCGCCCATGGGGCCCGGTCGGGCTCTGCCTGAAGAAACACCATGGAGCAGCCACCCTGTGGACCCACCACCCGCAGGGATAAGCATCGGGGTCGGGTGCTATGTGGACCGAGCGGCGGGCCGGGCAGGGGGCCTGGGCGAGCTGATCGCCGGCGGCATAGACTAGCTCTAGGGACGTGGAACGTCACCTCGCTAGCGGGGAAAGAGCCGGAGCTGGTACAGGAGATGGAGCGGTACCAGCTAGATATAGTTGGCCTCACCTCCACCTCGGAGTTCTCCCCGGAGAACGAGAGGGTTGCCTCCCTGCACCTGCGGGTTGCAGGATTAAGGCTCAGACTGTTGTTTGTGCCTATGCACCGAACAGCAGTTCGGAGTATCCGGCCTTCTTGGAGTTGTGGGAGGTGCTGGAAAGGCCTCCTGCTGACTCCATAGTTCTCCTGGGAGACTTCAACGCTCACGTGGGCAATGACAGAGAAACCTGGCGGGGGATGATTGGGAGGAACGGCTTGCCTGATCTGACCCCGAGTGGTGTCTCGCTGTTGGACTTCTGTGCTAGCTACGGTTTGTCCATAATGAACACAATGTTCGAACATAGGGTGGCTCATAAGTGTATCTGGTACCAGAACACCTTAGGCCGTAGATCAATGATCGACTTTGTAATCATTTCATCTGATCTGCGGCCGTATGTCTTGGACACTCGGGTGAAGAGAGGAGCAGAGCTGTCAACTGATCACCACCTAGTGGTGAGTTGGATCAGATGCCAGGGGAATCGGCTGGAAAGACCCGGCAAGCCCAAACGTGGAGTAAGGGTGAACTGGGAACATCTGGCGGAGGATCCTGTCCGGGAGGTCTTCAACTCCCACCTCCGGAAGAACTTCTCACACATCCCAAGGGAGGCTGGGGACATGGAATCCGAGTGGACCATGTTCAAAGCCTCTATTGTGGACGCGGCCGCTAGGAGCTGTGGTCAGAAGGTCACCGGTGCCTTTCGGGCCCGGTTGGCTCAGGGGTCTCCTGAAGCAGCTGAAAGATACCGCCAGGCCAGAAGGGCTGTAGCTGTGGTGGTCGCGGATGCTAAAACTCGGGCATGGGAGGAGTTCGGGGAGGCCATGGAGAAGGACTTTCGGATGGCCTCAAGGAAGTTCTGGCAAACCATCCGATGGCTCAGGAAGGGAAAGCAGGGCTTACCCCAGGCTGTGCTCAGCACGGAGGTGGGGGGGGTACTGCTGACCCGGACGGGCGTCGGGCGGTGGAAAGAGTCAGGCGGGAGGAGGCAGCACCTGAAGACTCGGGGGGGGGGGTCGCATCCATATCCTTGGCAGAGGCCACTAAGGTAGTCAATAAGCTCCTTAGTGGCGCCGGGGGTGGATGAGATCCGCCGTGAGATGCTGAAGGCGCTGGACGTTGTTGGGCTGTCTTGGCTGACACACCTTATCAATGTCGCATGGGGGTCGGGAACAGTGCCCATGGACTGGCAGACCGGGGTGGTGGTTCCCATTTTCAAAAAGGGGGACCGGAGAGTGTGCTCGAATTATCGGGGTATCATGACCATGACCTCCGGGGATGAGAGTAAGCACCTCCAAATCTGAGGCCATGGTGCTGTGCCGGAAACCGGTGGATTGCTCCCTCCAGGTGGGGACGCAGTGCCTACCGCAAGCGAAGGAGTTTAAGTATCTCGGGGTCTTGTTCACGAGTGAGGGTAAGATGGAGCGGGAGATCGACTGACGGATCGGTGCGGCTACAGCAGTAAAACAGGCGCTGCACTGGACCGTCTTGGTGAAGAGGGAGCTGAGCCGGAAGGCAAAGCTCTCAATTTACCGGGCAGTCCAGGTTCAGACCCTCACCTATGGTCACGAACTCTGTGACCGAAAGAACGAGGTCTCGGATACAAGTGGCCGAAATGAGTTTCATCCGTAGGGTGGCCGGGCTCAGCCTTAGAGATAGGGTAAGGAGCTCGGACATCAGGAGGGAACTTGGAGTTGAGGCGCTACTCCTTCGTATCGAAAGGAGTCAGCTGAGGTGGTTCGGGCATCTAATCAGGATGCCTCCTGGACGCCTCCCGTTAGAGGTTTTCCAGGCACGCCCAACTGGTAGTAGGCCCCGGGGAAGATCCAGGACACGCTGGAGGGATTATATCTCCCAGCTGGCCTGGGAACGCCTCGGGATCCCCCAGAACGAGCTGGAATGTGTTGCGGGTGAGAGGGGAGCCTGGGTCGGCCTGCTAGGCCTGCTGCCACCGCGACCCGACCCCGGATAAGCGGATGCCAATGGATGGATGGATGGAGGTTCTCATATGTCCCCTGGCCGAGTCTGGAGGATCTCAGACGGTACTTCTAGTCCTGGCAGGAGGATTCGGGTGTCCTACCAAGTTCATTGTAGGTCTGAACAAGTTAATCTGTGATCGTCTTCACTCTGGTAAAACTCCAGTGATCAGTCCGATCAGCTGCAGCATCCAATTAGATAACTGATGAACAGTGAGGGGGCTTGTCCAGCGTTAAAACACTTCCTGGAAGCCTGCTCTCTCGCTTCCTCGGTCATGACTCCTCAGAGATCCCTCCTCCCTCCTCCCTCCTCCCTCCTCGCTCCTCCCTCCTCGCTCCTCCCACCTCGCTCCTCAGAGCAGAAATAAGGGCTGGATTCGAATAGTCCAAAAATGACCTCCTAACGTCCTTTCCTAACCACTTTTCCTTGACCTCTGTGGAAAACGTCACAGGGTCGAGGAGAGATCGGAAGGAGAATTCTTGAGGAGTTAGGAAAAGACAACCGCGGTGTTTAGAGGATCCGACTCCACTTTCACTAAACTACGTAGTTATGATGCAACGGGAGGCGCATGTTAGTGATATCATTCTATCGTCTATCAGCGATGAAACTACAATATTCAGAAGATGGACTACAAATTATTACTTTATTAACAACATAAACAACCAGGTTCAAAGTATTACTTAATTAACAAGGTTGCAATAGAAATTAAAGAAGGAATATAAACGTGAAACCAAAGGATTGTCACAAAGAGAACAAAGCTACTAAACTGTCTCATTGTTCAGTTTCAAACATGCTGAATTAAATACGTTCTGCACTAACAATGTCTCATATCCCTCTTTGTTGTTATGGTTTATATGCAGATTATAATCTGATCATAAGAATATGCAGACAATAGTTCATAAAACACTACACAACTCGGTGTGACCTAGAAGTGTTGACTTGATAGTGTTTTAAAATTCTAATATTGATTGAAAAGATGATAATTAAAAACATGACTCAGACTACAGAGCTCTTCCAGTTTAACCTTTTATCAAAGCTTCTGTAACTGAAGTCAGAAAAAAAAATTAGGGCTGAGGCTGCAGTAAACACCAGAGAGAGATCAATACGTCACTGTGATCATTTTACAGCAGTTCTCATCAACATCAATGTAACGCTTGTAGTTTTCCAGCAGGTTTAACAGATTATTGAAAGTTAATTTCCGAGTTATGACAACGGTTATTTACATGATTTGTTTGTCTTCATGATCGTTTGTTCTCGTGAACGGCTGAATGGTGCGTCACTTGAAATGTTGCTGCCGCAAGGAATTGTGGGTCGGAATTATCTCCTTTCCTTTCGTAAATGAAGGTCCAGTGTTTCCTATGCTAAAGGAGCTAAGTAAGGAAGCATTGAAGCTCCTTTCCTTTGCACATAGAGATTTCGAACAGTTCTTATCATGGCGGCCACTGAGATACTTCCGGGTCATTTCACTCAGATAGAACCTTCCAAAGCAAAAATGACTATTCGACCGCAGCCCAGAGCTTTGGGACGGCCGTCAAGATGGCGGCGCAGAACAACTTCCGGTTCAATAGAGGAAATGACAAATAAGAGGGTGCGTCCCAAGTCTCTTAACTGCATCCCCGTTTCCCTCACTTGCGTCTTTTCCTTGCGTCTTAGTCCCGCCCACCAGGGATGCATGGAGAGACGCAAGGAAACGCAGGGACAGAGGAAAACGAGGAAATATGTTTTAAGAGAAATGAGACGTCCTTTCCTCGAAAGCGTCACGTGAAGCGACGTCTGTTTCTGATGACGGAGGCCGGCAGGCGCTGGTCACAGCTGGATCAGCTGTTAGTCGCTTTAACAGCTGAAGAGACTTTTAACGGAGTTCGTGTCTGAACACATGATCAGTCTCAGGAACAGTTTTCAGCTCACATTCCAATAACAAGCCACTTAAAATATTAATAAAAATTATCGTATGATGTTTTCAGTTAATTTAATGGTGTTAAACTACTACTTATACTAATAAAGACAGTTATTATCACTAACAGAGTAGAGATGTTTTCTCTCTGTAGCCTGTTACCTGTTTAACAAATGGCATTGAGTATTTATACACAGTGTGTGGTATTTATACTGTGTTCTGTGTCCTGCTTATACACGCACAGCCGATTTCTACCGGCGAAATGCCTTTAATTTTTTAAAATGTATGAATTATTTGCGTCTGTATGTTTTGCAATTATGGCGATTATGGTTTCTCTTGAACACTGGAATTAATTTATTAGGCTCAATGTTTCAGGTTATAACTCATAAAACCCAACACTCAAATATATAGAGAGTTTAATCTGTGATCCGTCTTCACTCTGTATGAAACTCCAGCGATCAGTCCGACCAATCAGATAACTGATGAACAGTGAGGGGGCGTGTCCAACGTTAAAACACTTCCTGGAAGCCTGTTCTCTCGCTTCCTCGCTCATGGCTCCTCCGAGATGCCTCCTCGCTCCTCGCTCCTCGCTTCTCAGACAGAAATAAGAGCTTTGGGACAGCCTTCAATATGGCGGTGCAGAATAACTTCCGGTTCAGGCGAGGAGCGAGGAGCGAGGAAACGACAATTAAGAGGCTTGGGATGTACCCAGAGACTTGGGATGTTTCCATAGAGAGAGATAGAAAGACACAGAGATGGACAGAAGGACAGAGAGAGAGATGTTTGTCATAGCTTACCTAAAGCTGGAGCAGCGAGAGAGAGAGCTGCCATGGCAACGAGCAACAACATAACAGACCTGTAAACACACACAAGTTGAACAGCTTGATTTGACTGAATAAACATTGTCACAAAGAAACGGAATCGGATTGCTGGCTTTAAAAATGTAATAATACCAATATGTGTATTGTAATGTGTGAATGTTGTAGAACAAGGTTTGAATGAGTTTTTAGTTGAAAATATGAAAAATAGAGAACATATACTAAAGTAAATAATTTTAATTAAAGAAAGTAAAGTAAATAATTTAAACTAAGGACTGTAAACTGAAGAATGTAAACTAAAGACTGTAACTAAAGATCAAAAACTAAAGATTGTAAACTGAAGACTGTAAAGTATATAATGTAAACTAAAGAATGTAAACTAAAGAGTAGACTTTACAGTAATTAAGCAAACTACAGATTGTTAGCTAAAGAGTGTTACTTAAGGAATGTAGACTAAATATTGTAAACTAAAGACTGTAAAGTAAAGAACTCAACTAAAGACTGTAAACTAAAGACTATAAAGTAAAGAACTCAACTAAAGACTGTAAACTAAAGACTGTAATCTAAAGACTATAAACTGAAGAACGTAAACTAAAGACTGTACACTGAAGAACATAAACTAAAGACTATAAACTGAAGAACGTAAACTAAAGACTCTAAACTAAAGACTATAAACTGAAGAACGTAAACTAAAGACTGTGAACTAAAGACTGTAAACTAAAGACTGTGAACTAAAGACTGTAAACTGAAGAACGTAAACTAAAGACTGTGAACTAAAGACTGTAAACTAAAGACTGTAAACTAAATACTATAAACTGAAGAACATAAACCCAAGACTGTAAACTAAAGACTATAAACTGAAGAATGTAAACCAAAGACTGTAAACTAAAGACGATAAACTGAAGAACGTAAACCAAAGACTGTAAACTAAAGACTATAAAATGAAGAACATAAATCAAACACTGTAAACTAAAGACTATAAACTGAAGAACGTAAACCAAAGACTGTAAACTAAAGACTATAAACTGAAGAACGTAAACCAAAGACTGTAAACTAAAGACTATAAACTGAAGAACGTAAACCAAAGACTGTAATCTAAAGACTTTAAACTGAAGAACATAAACTAAAGATTGTAAACTAAAGACTATAAATTGAAGTAACTACACTAAAGACTGTACACTGAAGAACGTAAACTAAAGATTGTAAACTGAAAAACGTAAACTAAAGAACGTAAACTAAAGACTGTAAACTGAAGAACATAAACTAAAGAACGTAAACTAAAGACTGTAAACTGAAGAACGTAAACTAAAGAACGTAAACTAAAGACTGTAAACTGAAGAACATAAACTAAAGAACATAAACTAAAGAACGTAAACTAAAGACTATAAACTGAAGAATGTAAACTAAAGACTATAAACTAAAGAACATAACTAAAGTATGAACAAAGGAAAGTAAACAAAAGAGTGTTAACTAAAGACTGTAAACTAAAGAAAATAACTAAAGTATGAACAAAAGAATGTAAACTAAAGACTGTAAACTAAAGACTGTAAACTAAAGACTATAAACTGAAGAACATAAATCCAAGACTGTAAACTAAAGACTATAAACTGAAGAACGTAAACCAAAGACTGTAAACTAAAGACGATAAACTGAAGAACGTAAACCAAAGACTGTAAACTAAAGACTATAAACTGAAGAACGTAAACCAAAGACTGTAATCTAAAGACTTTAAACTGAAGAACATAAACTAAAGACTGTAAACTAAAGACTATAAATTGAAGTAACTACACTAAAGACTGTAGACTGAAGAACGTAAACTAAAGATTGTAAACTGAAAAACGTAAACTAAAGAACGTAAACTAAAGACTGTAAACTGAAGAACATAAACTAAAGAACGTAAACTAAAGACTGTAAACTGAAGAACGTAAACTAAAGAAGGTAAACTAAAGACTGTAAACTGAAGAACGTAAACTAAAGAACATAAACTAAAGAACGTAAACTAAAGACTATAAACTGAAGAACGTAAACTAAAGACTATAAACTGATGAACATAAACCAAAGACAGTAAACTAAAGACTATAAACTGAAGAACATAAACCAAAGACAGTAAACTAAAGACTATAAACTGAAGAACATAAACCAAAGACTGTAAACTAAAGACTATGAACTGAATAACATAAACCAAAGACTGTAAACTAAAGAACATAACTAAAGTATGAACAAAGGAAAGTAAACTAAAGAGTGTTAACTAAAGACTGTAAACTAAAGAAAATAACTAAAGTATGAACAAAAGAATGTAAACTAAAGACTGTAAACTAAAGACTATAAACTAAAGACTGTAAACTAAATACTATAAACTGAAGAACATAAATCCAAGACTGTAAACTAAAGACTATAAACTGAAGAACGTAAACCAAAGACTGTAATCTAAAGACTTTAAACTGAAGAACATAAACTAAAGATTGTAAACTAAAGACTATAAATTGAAGTAACTACACTAAAGACTGTACACTGAAGAACGTAAACTAAAGATTGTAAACTGAAAAACGTAAACTAAAGAACGTAAACTAAAGACTGTAAACTGAAGAACGTAAACTAAAGAACGTAAACTAAAGACTGTAAACTGAAGAACATAAACTAAAGAACGTAAACTAAAGACTGTAAACTGAAGAACGTAAACTAAAGAACGTAAACTAAAGAACGTAAACTAAAGACTGTAAACTGAAGAACATAAACTAAAGAACGTAAACTAAAGACTGTAAACTGAAGAACGTAAACTAAAGAACGTAAACTAAAGACTGTAAACTGAAGAACATAAACTAAAGAACATAAACTAAAGAACATAAACTAAAGAACGTAAACTAAAGACTATAAACTGAAGAACGTAAACTAAAGACTATAAACTGATGAACATAAACCAAAGACAGTAAACTAAAGACTATAAACTGAAGAACATAAACCAAAGACTGTAAACTAAAGAACATAACTAAAGTATGAACAAAGGAAAGTAAACAAAAGAGTGTTAACTAAAGACTGTAAACTAAAGAAAATAACTAAAGTATGAACAAAAGAATGTAAACTAAAGACTGTAAACTAAAGACTGTAAACTAAAGACTATAAACTGAAGAACATAAATCCAAGACTGTAAACTAAAGACTATAAACTGAAGAACGTAAACCAAAGACTGTAAACTAAAGACGATAAACTGAAGAACGTAAACCAAAGACTGTAAACTAAAGACTATAAACTGAAGAACGTAAACCAAAGACTGTAATCTAAAGACTTTAAACTGAAGAACATAAACTAAAGACTGTAAACTAAAGACTATAAATTGAAGTAACTACACTAAAGACTGTAGACTGAAGAACGTAAACTAAAGATTGTAAACTGAAAAACGTAAACTAAAGAACGTAAACTAAAGAACGTAAACTAAAGACTGTAAACTGAAGAACATAAACTAAAGAACGTAAACTAAAGACTGTAAACTGAAGAACGTAAACTAAAGAACGTAAACTAAAGACTGTAAACTGAAGAACGTAAACTAAAGAACGTAAACTAAAGACTGTAAACTGAAGAACATAAACCAAAGACAGTAAACTAAAGACTATAAACTGAAGAACATAAACCAAAGACTGTAAACTAAAGACTATGAACTGAATAACATAAACCAAAGACTGTAAACTAAAGAACATAACTAAAGTATGAACAAAGGAAAGTAAACTAAAGAGTGTTAACTAAAGACTGTAAACTAAAGAAAGTAACTAAAGTATGAACAAAGGAAAGTAAACTAAAGACTGTAAACTAAAGACTATAAACTAAAGAATGTAAACTAAAGACTATAAACTGAAGAACATAAATCAAACACTGTAAACTAAAGACTATAAACTGAAGAACGTAAACTAAAGACTGTAAACTGAAGAACGTAAACTAAAGACTATTAACTGAAGAACGTAAACCAAAGACTATAAACTAAAGACTAAAAATGGAAGAACGTAAACTAAATACTGTAAACTGAAGAACGTAAACTAAATACTGTACACTGAAGAATGTAAACTAAAGACTGTAAACTAATCTGTTAACTAAAAAAAGTAAAGAACGTAAAATAAAGAGAGAAAGAACATAACTAAAGTATGAACAAAGGAAAGTAAACTAAAGAACCTAAACTAAAAACTGTAAAGTAAAGAACTGAACTAAAGACTTTGAACTAAAGACTGTAAAGTAATGAACTAAGCTAAACAGTGTGAACTAAAGACTGTAAAGTAAAGAACTAAACTAAAGAGTGTGAACTAAAGACTGTAAAGTAGAGAACTAAACAGTGTAAACTAAAGACTGTAAAGTAAATAACTAAACTAAACAGTGTGAACTAAAGACTGTAAAGTAGAGAACTAAACTAAACAGTGTGAACTAAAGACTGTAAAGTAGAGAACTAAACTAAACAGTGTGAACTAAAGACTGTAACGTAAAGAACTAAACTAAACAGTGTAAACTAAAAACTGTAACCTAAAGAACGTAAAATAAAGAGTCTTAACAAAAGAATGTAAACTAAAGAGTGTAAAGTAAAGAACGTAGAATACAGATTGTTAGCTAAAGACTTTTACATAAGGAATGTAGACTAAAACTGTAAAATAAAGAACATTACCTAGACTGTAAACTAAATACTGTAAAGTTAAGAATGTAAATATAAAGAGCGTTAACTAAAGATTGTAAAGTAAAGTACATAAATTAAAAACTAAATAATAAAGACTGTTAAGAATGTGACGTAAAGAACGTAAAGAATGTAAATAAAGTAAATCACATCAAGTAAATAAAGTAAATAACAAATAAAGAAAGAACATGAATTAAAGAAAGTGAAAACAGAAAGTAAATTAAAGCTGCAAGCAGCGATGTATGGGTCCTCGCACCTTTGCGCACGTCGGCCGAGAATGTCTGCGACCGTCGGACAACGCGACAACGAGTTTGCCGTTTTTTTCTTGCATGGAGTGAGGCTGGAAATTATGCTTTGCAAACAGTTCACTACTTCCTGTATCATCTGTGTGGCGCTGGACAACATGCGTCAACATGCATCATGTTGCTCTATATCAAGTTTAGACAACATCAAGTTAATGTCATAGGAATTGGATTCTGTTTGTCACATCACACTGACTTCCCGTTGCCAGTAGGTAACGCTATGACTCTGAGTGAAAATAGGCTTGTGGACATCCTCAGGCCGTGACTGTTATCAAGCATGACAAGTTTGGGACAGATTTGAGAAAGTCCAGAGGATTTATATGAGCATGTTGTTTAATGGGGAATCAAGTCAAATCGTCGCCCGCAATGGCTACGCCATTCCGTCAAATGACAAGCTTTTGATAACCCTCAATCACTAAGGTCTTTAGATTGTACTGACCAAATTTGAAGTTGATCTGGTAAATTCCCTAGGAGGAGTTCGATACAGTACAGTGCCTGTATATGAAAAGAAATACATGAGCAATTCATGTAAAACTCAAAATGGCCGGCTTCTGGTACGGTTTGGATCATGGTCCCAAGATAATTATTTTTAAGTTAACATGTGTGACATAAGCCTACCAAATTTTGTATATCTTTTCCAAACGTACTGCGGGGGCTGATTTGTCGAAGTTTGTCGGAATTTTGTTGAAATTTTGTGGGGGGCGCTATCAAGCTGATTTGCCATTTTGAAGCATTCAAATCATATCATATAACTACATTTAGGTCATTAAATGTGCGTGCTATGATTTGGTCTGTTTTGAGCATGTTTAGCCCCTCAAAAACATCTTTGATTTTCATGGCGAAGAGTGCGTTGCCACGGCAACAGCCTCAGACGAAACATTGTCTGAGCCTAACCCTAACCCACAACTTTGTTTTAAGCCTAAATGTGACATGTGCATACCAAATTTTTAATATCTATGTCAAATGTACTACGAGGGCTGCTTTGTCAAAATTTTGTAGGGGGTGCTAGCGAGCCAACTTTCCACTCTGAAGCATTGAAATCATATCAGGTAACTACAGTTAGGACTTTAAATGAGTGTGCCAAGTTTAGTTATGTTTCAAGCAAGTTTAGTCTCTCAAAAGCATCTTCGTTGTCGACAGCGAAGAATGGGTCGCCACGGCAACAGCGTTACACGAAACCTCAAAAGCTTTGTAGGTTGGCATTATGAACTTCTTACATATGTGTGGAAGGAATTTGATGTGAATCTGATATACCTACTAAGAGAAACAAGCCAAAGTATACTTGGAGCCCCGCAACGTCAAGGCCGTTCAAAGACAACACGCCATTTTGATAACTTTTCATCATCAAGGTCTTCAGATCATTCTGACCAAATTTGAAGTTGATTACATGAATTCTGTAGGAGGAGTTTGTTAACGTACAACTTCTGAAAACGATGAAAAATGGCTTAAAATGCAGAAATTGGCCAATTTACTGCATCGCCACCTAGTGTTTGAATATAATGAAAATGACAGAGTAAGTTAAAGAAAGCGATATGGACATATGCTACAAATTTGGTGATGATAGGCCAAGTGATTTGGATGTTACGTGAAGTTGATAGGTCCTTTTTGTTCTCAACACGAGGAGATATCAACAAGCTTTTGATAACTTTTGATGACATTGAACCAATAATGATCCATAGAAGGTTTTTCTAAGAATGGGATCCAGCATTTAGGAGGATTGTGCAATAATGTGTTTTTCACAAAATTCAAAATGGCTGAAAATCTAAGTAGGCGGAGCTTAATGCTCCCCATATACCTTTTTTGTAGAGCAGACAGAATCGGACATCTGTGTCAAATTTCAAGTCAATCGGTCGATAATTGTGGGCTTTCAAAAATAAAAAGATTCTAGGGGGCGCTATAGAGACATTTCTTTCTACCCAAATGCGAGACCCCTAAAATATCAAATTTTATACCAGTCCTGATATGCATGTCAACCTTGTCAACTTTTCAGATATGATAAAGCCCCCAAAAAGGCAATTCAATTGTCAGAATAAGAAGAATAATAAGAAACATGCCAATTTCAATAGGGTCCTCTCGGATCAACTTCGTCGGTGCTCGCTACCGAATAAAGTAATTAACGAAAGTAAATAAAGTAAAGAGTGTTTGCTCATGGGAGAAATATTGGGTCTCTGTAAATTATAGAATAAATAATATAAAGTAATCAAGTAGAGTAGAGCTTGAAAGAAAACATAGTAAAGTATAGTAAAGTAAAGAATTTAAAGTAAAGAAGGTAAAAAAGTAAAGTAAATAAATAACAAAGTACCGAAAGTAAGAAACGCAAAGTAAAGAATGTAAAGTTAAGACAGAAAATAAAGAAAAGAACTTAAAGTATAGAAAGTAAATAAAATAAAATAAATAAATAACAAAGTACATGAAGTTAGGAATGTGAAGTAAAGAAAGTAAACAATGCCAGGAGTGTTGAATCGCTGGTTGGGCAAACCAGTCTTCATCCAAAAGGGTGAAATGACTGTGACTCTTTGTTTCCCCCACAGAGAAAAAACAAAACAAAGCGTCTCTTCTTTTCCAACGTATAGAAAGAAACAAGCTGCAAGAAAAAACAGCTCAAATACTCAAAGAGACAGAAAAGCTTTAAGGTTCATTATGAGAGTCGAGTGTCAGGTGAAGAAGCAGAGAAGACTGCTGCTTTATGCCGAACCACTGAAGTCCTTCTGGATTTATACGAACCAGACATTCAAACCAGCCAACAAATAAAACCTGAATACTGACGACAGCAGCAGAGTGGCACTACCAAGTAAAAATCCTTCTGGATTCATACGGACCAGAGACTCAAACCAGCCAACAAATAAAACCTGAATACTGACAACAGCAGCAGAGTGGCACTACCAAATAAAAGTCCTGAAGTAAACATATATCAGCAGGAAAGAATAGTTAAGTTATTAATACATAAACTAATTTATTTGTTTATTCTAAACTGCAGCTTTCCATCTTAATGTGTCAGTTGATCACATGTCCTGAGTATAAAATTGGAATCTGCCATCAGATAAATAAAAATAAATATTTCCTTTTAATTTGTCGATGAGGAAAAGTCCAAAGTCCTAAAATTAAAAAACTCAAGAAAAGTATAAACGTATAGACGTATAAAAGTGTAATTAGATTAGAGTCTAATTAGAAAGAACAAAAGAAACATCAGATAATTATCACTGTCATTAACTTGACTACACAACATAAGATAAATTACAGGTAATTATTTCAGATATGAGTTACCACAAGCTTTATCATATCTCATAAAACATAAGGCTGTTTTATTAAGTTTTAGAAAATGTTCCATAAAGTTTGTTACATTTTGTTTAGCAGCAGAGTCGTGGTTGTGACGTATGACACATGTTGTACCTTCAGTCGTCAAGTTTCATAAAGTGAGTTATCTAAAGTTCATCAGGAGGTTAAAAACTCACCTTTGGAGCATTATGGTTGTTTGACAGGTCGTCAGGAAAGAAACGTAAATGTGATGAAACTTCAGTGTTCGTTGAGTTTCTGAACTCAGCGGAAAGAGAGCAGCAGCTTTTTATACTGGCACTCCCTCCTCCCTCCTCCCTCCTCCCTCCTCCCTCTGATCACCTGTTGGCTGAATGTCTACTCTCAGTTTAACCCGATTCAAATGCACTGATTCCATCGTCTCTATCTCAAGTTAAGGGAAAGAAACAAGGACTGTCTGCCTGTTTCTGTTTCTACGTAGATCACAACATTCAGATCAGATTTACAATGAGTTCAAACTTTATTCTGAGTTTTAACAAGATTTAGATCTAATAAATCTAATTCATTCACAGGCTTGACTACATTTAGATCTAATTCATTCACAGGCTTGACTACATTTAGATCTAATTCATTCACAGGCTTGACTACATTTAGATCTAATTCATTCACAGGCTTGACTACATTTAGATCTAATTCATTCACAGGCTTGACTACATTTAGATCTAATTCATTCACAGGCTTGACTACATTTAGATCTAATTCATTCACAGGCTTGACTACATTTAGATCTAATTCATTCACAGGCTTGACTACATTTAGATCTAATTCATTCACAGGCTTGACTACATTTAGATCTAATTCATTCACAGGCTTGACTACATTTAGACCAGATTTAGATCTAATTCATTCACAGGTTTGACTACATTTAGATCTAATTCATTCACAGGTTTGACTACATTTAGATCTAATTCATTCACAGGCTTGACTACATTTAGATCTAATTCATTCACAGGTTTGACTACATTTAGATCTAATTCATTCACAGGCTTGACTACATTTAGACCAGATTTAGATCTAATTCATTCACAGGTTTGACTACATTTAGATCTAATTCATTCACAGGTTTGACTACATTTAGATCTAATTCATTCACAGGCTTGACTACATTTAGATCTAATTCATTCACAGGTTTGACTACATTTAGACCAGATTTAGAGATACTTTATTGGGGTCTGGACCAGATTTAGTCCAAATCTCTGGCAGGTTTAGTTCCTGAAAAGCCTCTTTATTTCCTTTAGGTGCTGAAAAGGTTTTTAATAAAATGAGCTACAGACTGAACCAGTCTGACTGTAAAGTGATTACACACGTTTCCTACCAGGAAACATACAGAGACATTAAGGTGTGTGTGTGTGTGTGTGTGTGTGTGTGTGTGTGTGTGCGTGTGTGTGTGTGTGTGTGTGTGCTATGTATGGTATGATCTTGTTTTTAGAACAGAACTGGTTGGACATTAATTCCCAGAAGCACAAAGAGTTCATGTCATTAACATGCTACTGATGACACTTCCCCTCCTGACACGTTACGACAGCTTGTGAGCTTCAGATCAAATGAAGTGTTTAATGCAGTTTGAACTAAAAACACCGACCATTGAGTTCCAGTAAAGTATCAAGCCTATTATTAATAACAGACTTGTTGGGGACAATAGATCTGGATGATGCTAAGAGGCCGGATCCTGATCCACATTAACACTTGAACCTGATTGGATGAGCCGTGAACCGGCCGGACCACATTCCAGAGCAGTTAACAGCAAACCTTTCGCCTGAGGGGAACTCCACAGCTGTTGGGCTTCAACGTGGACCTGATCCTGGAAACACCAGGAAATGAAAAATATTATCAGAATATCTTTAAATGTTTCCTGTCTGAGGTGTCAAACCTTATTAACGCGCCCACCCACCCACCAACACTCTAACACACGCGCGCCCACCAACACTCTAACACACGCGCGCACACACCCTCTAACACACGCTTGCGCACACCCACCAACACTCTAACACACGCTTGCGCACACTAACAGTCTAACACACGAGCGCCCACCAACACTCAAACACAAGCGCGCCCACCAACACTCTAACACACGCGCGCCCACCAACATTCTAACACACGCGCGCCCACCAACACTCTAACACACGCGCGCCCACCAACACTCTAACACACGCGCGCCCACCAACACTCTAACACACGCGCGCCTACCAACACTCTAACACACGCGCGCCCAACAACACTATAACACATGCGCGCCCACCAACACTCTAACACACGCGCGCCCACTAACAGTCTAACACACGCGCGCCCACTAACAGTCTAACACACACGCGCCCACTAACAGTCTAACACACGAGCGCCCACCAACACTCAAAGACATGAGCGCAAACCAACAGTCTAACACACGCGCGCCCAGTAACAATCTAACACACGCGCGCCCACCAACACTCTAACACACGCGCGCCCACTAACATTCTAACACACGCGCGCCCACCAACACTCAACGACACAAGCGCCCAACAGTCTAACACACGCGCGCCCACCAACACTCTAACACACGCGCGCCCACCAACAGTCTAACACACGCGCGCCCACCAACACTCTAACACACGCGCGCCCACCAACACTCTAACACACGCGCGCCCACCAACACTCTAACACACGCGCTCCCACCAACACTCTAACACACGCGCGCCCACTAACAGTCTAACACACGCGCGCCCACCAACACTCTAACACACGCGCGCCCACCAACAGTCTAACACACGCGCGCCCACCAACACTCTAACACACGCGCGCCTACCAACACTCTAACACACGCGCGCCCACCAACAGTCTAACACACGCGCGCCCACCAACACTCTAACACACGCGCGCCCACCAACACTCTAACACACGCGCGCCCACCAACACTCTAACACACGCGCGCCCACCAACACTCTAACACACGCGCGCCCACTAACAGTCTAACACACGCGCGCCCACTAACAGTCTAACACACGCGCGCCCACTAACAGTCTAACACACGAGCGCCCACCAACACTCAAAGACACGCGCGCCCACCAACAGTCTAACACACGCGCGCCCACTAACAATCTAACACACGCGCGCCCACCAACATAACACCGCACAACCTCTAACACACGCGCGCCCACCAACACTCTAACACACGCGCGCCCACCAACACTCTAACACACGCGCGCCCACTAACAGTCTAACACACGCGCGCCCACCAACACTCTAACACACGCGCGCCCACCAACAGTCTAACACACGCGCGCCCACCAACACTCTAACACACGCGCGCCTACCAACACTCTAACACATGCGCGCCCACCAACAGTCTAACACACGTGCGCCCACTAACAGTCTAACACACGAGCGCCCACCAACACTCTAACACACGCGCGCCCACCAACACTATATAACACACGCGTGCCCACCAACAGTCTAACACACGCGCGCCCACCAACACTCTAACACACGCGCGCCCACCAACACTATAACACACGCGCGCCCACCAACACTCAAACACACGCGCTCCCACCAACACTCTAACACACGCGCGCCCACTAACAGTCTAACACACGCGCGCCCACCAACACTCTAACACACGCGCGCCCACCAACAGTCAAAGACATGCGCGCCCACCAACAGTCTAACACACGCGCGCCCACTAACAATCTAACACACGCGCGCCTACCAACACTCTAACACACGCGCGCCCACTAACAGTCTAACACACGCGCGCCCACTAACAGTCTAACACACGCGCGCCCACTAACATTCTAACACACGCGCGCCCACTAACAGTCTAACACACGAGCGCCCACCAACACTCAAACACACGCGCGCCCACCAACAGTCTAACACACGCGCGCCCACTAACAGTCTAACACACGCGCGCCCACCAACACTCTAACACACGCGCGCCCACCAACAGTCTAACACACGCGCGCCCACCAACACTCTAACACACGCGCGCCTACCAACACTCTAACACATGCGCGCCCACCAACAGTCTAACACACGCGCGCCCACTAACAGTCTAACACACGCGCGCCCACCAACACTCTAACACACGCGCGCCCACCAACAGTCTAACACACGCGCGCCCACCAACAGTCTAACACACGCGCGCCCACTAACATTCTAACACACGCGCGCCCACTAACAGTCTAACACACGAGCGCCCACCAACACTCAAACACACGCGCGCCCACCAACAGTCTAACACACGCGCGCCCACTAACAGTCTAACACACGCGCGCCCACCAACACTCTAACACACGCGCGCCCACCAACAGTCTAACACACGCGCGCCCACCAACACTCTAACACACGCGCGCCCACCAACACTCTAACACACGCGCGCCCACCAACACTCTAACACACGCGCGCCCACCAACACTCTAACACACGCGCGCCATCTACACACGCGCGCCCACCAACACTCTAACACACGCGCGCCCACCAACACTCTAACACGCGCGCCCACCAACAGTCTAACACACGCGCGCCCACTAACAGTCTAACACACGCGCGCCCACCAACACTCTAACACACGCGCGCCCACCAACACTCTAACACATGCGCGCCCACCAACAGTCTAACACACGCGCGCCCACTAACAGTCTAACACACGCGCGCCCACTAACAGTCTAACACACACGCGCCCACTAACAGTCTAACACACGAGCGCCCACCAACACTCAAAGACATGCGCGCCCACCAACAGTCTAACACACGCGCGCCCACTAACAATCTAACACACGCGCGCCCACCAACACTCTAACACACGCGCGCCCACCAACATTCTAACACACGCGCGCCCACCAACAGTCTAACACACGCGCGCCCACCAACACTCTAACACACGCGCGCCCACCAACAGTCTAACACACGCGCGCCCACTAACAGTCTAACACACGCGCGCCCACCAACACTCTAACACACGCGCGCCCACCAACACTCTAACACACGCGCGCCCACCAACACTCTAACACACGCGCGCCCACTAACAGTCTAACACACGCGCGCCCACCAACACTCTAACACACGCGCGCCCACCAACAGTCTAACACACGCGCGCCCACCAACACTCTAACACACGCGCGCCCACCAACACTCTAACACACGCGCGCCCACCAACAGTCTAACACACGCGCGCCCACTAACAGTCTAACACACGCGCGCCCACCAACACTCTAACACACGCGCGCCCACCAACACTATAACACACGCGCGCCCACCAACAGTCTAACACACGCGCGCCCACCAACACTCTAACACACGCGCGCCCACCAACACTATAACACACGCGCGCCCACCAACACTCTAACACACGCGCTCCCACCAACACTCTAACACACGCGCGCCCACTAACAGTCTAACACACGCGCGCCCACCAACACTCTAACACACGCGCGCCCACCAACAGTCAAAGACATGCGCGCCCACCAACAGTCTAACACACGCGCGCCCAGTAACAATCTAACACACGCGCTCCTACCAACACTCTAACACACGCGCGCCCACTAACAGTCTAACACATGCGCGCCCACTAACAGTCTAACACACGCGCGCCCACTAACATTCTAACACACGCGCGCCCACTAACAGTCTAACACACGAGCGCCCACCAACACTCAAAGACACGCGCGCCCACCAACAGTCTAACACACGCGCGCCCACTAACAGTCTAACACACGCGCGCCCACCAACACTCTAACACACGCGCGCCCACCAACAGTCTAACACACGCGCGCCCACCAACACTCTAACACACGCGCGCCCACCAACACTCTAACACACGCGCGCCCACCAACACTCTAACACACGCGCGCCCACCAACACTCTAACACACGCGCGCCCACTAACAGTCTAACACACGCGCGCCCACCAACACTCTAACACACGCGCGCCCACCAACAGTCTAACACACGCGCGCCCACCAACACTCTAACACACGCGCGCCTACCAACACTCTAACACACGCGCGCCCACCAACAGTCTAACACACGCGCGCCCACTAACAGTCTAACACACGAGCGCCCACCAACACTCTAACACACGCGCGCCCACCAACACTATAAACACACGCGTGCCCACCAACAGTCTAACACACGCGCGCCCACCAACACTCTAACACACGCGCGCCCACCAACACTATAACACACGCGCGCCCACCAACACTCAAACACACGCGCTCCCACCAACACTCTAACACACGCGCGCCCACTAACAGTCTAACACACGCGCGCCCACTAACAGTCTAACACACGCGCGCCCACTAACAGTCTAACACACGCGCGCCCACCAACACTCTAACACACGCGCGCCCACCAACAGTCTAACACACGCGCGCCCACCAACACTCTAACACACGCGCGCCTACCAACACTCTAACACACGCGCGCCCACTAACAGTCTAACACACGCGCGCCCACCAACACTCTAACACACGCGCGCCCACCAACACTAACACACGCGCGCCCACCAACACTCTAACACACGCGCGCCCACCAACAGTCTAACACACGCGCGCCCACCAACACTCTAACACACGCGCGCCCACCAACACTCTAACACACGCGCGCCCACCAACACTCTAACACACGCGCTCCCACCAACACTCTAACACACGCGCGCCCACTAACAGTCTAACACACGCGCGC
>JACSYO010001226.1:0-20000 GCA_016806645.1 Ophiodon elongatus | reverse complement strand
TGTAAGTCGCTTTGGATAAAGTCATATTACTCCTGTATTAGCTTCTCTGCACTGGCTCCCTGTAAAATCCAGAATCACATTTAAAATCCTTCTCCTCACCTACAAAGCCTTAATTGGTGAGGCAGCATCATATCTTAAGGAGCTTATAGTACCATATTACCCCACTAGAGAGCTCATAGTACCATATTACCCCACTAGAGAGCTCATAGTACCATATTACCCCACTAGAGAGCTCATAGTACCATATTACCCCACTAGAGAGCTCATATTACCCCACTAGAGAGCTCATAGTACCATATTACCCCACTAGAGAGCTCATAGTACCATATTACTCCACTAGAGAGCTCATAGTACCATATTACCCCACTAGAGAGCTCATAGTACCATATTACCCCACTAGAGAGCTCATAGTACCATATTACCCCACTAGAGAGCTCATAGTACCATATTTCCCCACTAGAGAGCTCATAGTACCATATTACCCCACTAGAGAGCTCATAGTACCATATTACCCCACTAGAGAGCTCATAGTACCATATTACCCCACTAGAAAGCTCATATTACCCCACTAGAGAGCTCATAGTACCATATTACCCCAGTCATTCATCCTGGTACAAGGGGTGTTAATTAATATGATATCATGAATAATTATTCTTATATACTGCTGGGAAGTACTGAAAAAGTGTTGTATAGAAACTAATAATCTTATGCTGGATCCTCCATACTGGTTTTCCATCATATTTCTATATTATGACCGGTGTGATCATGAAATCATGGCATTACCGTACATTGTGTAGTCTTAAAAAGGTGTAAAAAGGCATTTAACATGGTAAACCCTAAGGAAAACCTGTATAGTCAACTGCAGTTTACTTGTTTTTATTAAAATATTTAATATATTATGATAAAAATCAGTTTATTTTCTGTTGTCAATATAAATATTTTTGCTTTGTACTTTAACTGTGTTGTATCTACATTCCATTGTTTGCTCTGACTTGCTGTCATGCTTGTAGAATTTCTTTCAACATTCAAGAGGAGGAATGCACCAGCTATTCACAGGACTAAAGAAGGGAGTGTGCTATGATGTTGAGCTGAAGGATTGAATGCTGCTTTTAGAAATATACTTCGTTTTCTCTTCAAAACAAGGTACACAGTAAAAGACATCCATGAGTGACGTCATTAGCCTTTCTTCCGTTTCTAGATAAAGGCCTTCGTGGATGAGGACTGTCACATAAGGTGAAAGGTTTGCAATACGACAGATGTGACCTGGACTGAATCACGAGACTCTGAAATAGTTTAAAACATTGAAAGCAGAAAGAGAGGCGAAGTTATAACTTTTCTTCTCACATCTTATCATTTTGGGTAAGTACAATCTTGAATCTATTCATAATACTGTCAGGACATAGGTCCATACAAACTGAAAGGGGGATTGTCGCCAGAGTTGGTTGTGCGCTCTTTGTTTGTGGTGTTTTTGTCAGCACCTTCTCACCTGGAGCAAACCCTCTACCTGCAGGAGTCAGGCAGCTGAGTGACCGACACTGTGTGTCAATGGAAGCAAAGGCTTCAATAAACTTCAATGATACATTTTACAGTGGTTCATCCACCAATACATTTTAGGCCACGTATCCAGATCCAGTTTGGGTTCATTTCATAAATGATATTGCTGAGAATAATTTCTATATAGTGCTGAGAAGTACTGAAAAAATGGGATGTCATAAATTATTGTTTTGTACTCTGATTTTACTATCATACATTTATATATTTACATCGATAACTTATGTATACATATATACAATATGTTTGTTTATTACATTTTTATCCTTATATTTCATCAAGCTCCACGTCACTAGAAATCAATTTTTATTTGTTTTTCCAAATGTAAATTCACACTGGTGGAACTCGAGTGAGAATCTCTCGGCAGCTGAAGCTTCGATTCGATTATTAAACAATTATCGATTGATCTTGTTTCTATACATGATTTATTTTTTCTCACTGCGATTATTTTCTATTTTTAAAACAGCATATTTGTAATGATTAATAATAAAAAAAAGATGAATTTACTTCCATAATCTTTTATTAATTCAATATGAGTAACAAATAGAAGAGCTGTGTAAACTGGAGCTTTACATTCCCAGCACTGCAAAGAGAACCAACAGGAACAGAAATAAAATGGGCCTGAAGCAGCACCTGGTAGTGAAAGAATCCAACATGTTCTGAGTCACGTGACATAACAAGCTGCTTATTCACTAATAAATAATATAGACTTCTCTTCAAACACATCCCCTGTTATAGGCAATGCGCATTCAGCTCTCGTACAAAAATACCGCTTTCTGGAACACGTGGTGAAACTGTCCAGTGATAAAGACTCAAGATTCTGTGCCGACGGATGTCCACAAACGACATGTTCCGAGATGAAAGGTGTAGCTCGGTTCCAAAGTGTGCAACATGGGGCGAATGCCTGCTTCTCAATGACTGAGTAGGGGCAAAAATCCGTGTCACAAAAAGGTGCAATCGAGTTCTTGATTCTCTTCGATCGTTCCGAATGGAAGAGGAAGCGGAATGCTTCCGTGCGGTATCTGTGAAGCCAGGGGGTGTCGGTCGGGTTGTGTCCATGTGCGGCTGCTCAGGCTGAGCCGTCCTCACCAGAACTAGTGTTTAGCCTCGTTTAGAGTATATTCATACATTATATATTAATCGTGTATTATGTCTGCTGCGTTCAGGGGCAGCCGGAAAGACTGGACAGTTGTTAACCCTCTGGGGTCTGAGGGCATTTTCCCGATTTTTACATATTTTCTTAAATTCACCTTCAAAGGCACTTGCATATGAGACATACCCATGTGTTGTATATGATAATTTACCGAACAATCTCAGATATCTATATAATGATGCACCAATTGTCCTAAGGATCTGTGTAAAGAGATAATTTGTCCATAAAGCTGAAAAATGGAAGTCTGAGTTTTGAAATCTTTTTTTTTTTTACTGAAGTGGACGAACTGTTTTGGAGCTTGAAATTAGTTTACCAAATTAGTTTACCAAAGTCTTACTTTCACAAAAGTGGTAGATTATATGGATTAAATAGTAAATAAATGTATAATAAAATGTCTAGAATCAAATTTTGAAATATCGTTTTTTGAGTAGAAGTGTTGTCTGTCACTCCACTTCCATCAGCTGTTAGAGGGACTGAGATGCAGACTGAATGTAAACTGCAGTGTTTCTGTAGCGTGAGCTGGTGGGTAGGTCCTTAGTGATTTACTGAGTGTTCATTGGTTAGTTTCATACAAAATGTAGGCGGATACACGAATACACAAATGAAGGTGAGAGGCGGAGCTCGACACCCACGAATCACACGACACGTCGATGCTCCTGGCGGGCTGTGTGAGTCACGTACGATCTCGTGAGAACTAGGACACGGAGGTGGAGAATCTACAGATTCCGACAACATCTCAACCATATTTCTGTGACGTATTATCGCGGAAAAATGAATTTAAACATCGCGTGAACACCGCTAAAAGGCGCCAGGGCGTCCGTCGACCCCAGGGAGTTAAAGGCGTGTTTAGCCTCGTTTAGAGTACATTAATACGTTATATACTAATCGTGTGTTATGTCTGCTGCGTTCAGGGGCAGCCGGAAGGAATGGACAGTTGTTAAATGCGATCATAACGTAATAACACATAATTAGCCTTTATTCTGTTCCAAAATAAAGACCGTAATAGTTGTAGACTGTTATAATATTTAAGGTTTGCTTATCACAGATACCAATATATTAATTATAAATTCAAGAAATGTTGTTTTTTTATAAAACAGTTCAGGAACGAAGGCCACGCCCTGAACTCTGCCAATTACCCGAGCCCTAAGTACTTAAGCACAAGGAACCCGTTCACTTCCTCTTCGACTCAGTTCCGACACGACGTGCGACAGACGAGCAAAATCTTAAACAGCTTACCTGATGCAAACGCTCTTCCTCGACCCTCCCGGACGACCACTATGTCCTGAAGTCCCGGAGCTCCCTCCTTCTCTTACCACGCATCGTCACCAGCATCCTCGGCTGCGTTTAGCCATCCACGATCCCCGCGGCTCTCGGCATCCATCCTCCGACAATTCCGAAGTCATCGGTCCTCGCCTTCCAAGAGTCCCGGGAGGAGATCCCGACTTCGGCGTCCCCCACGGAGCCCTCCAACCCGCCGGAGATACAGGTGCTCGAACGATGGGCAAAAACCCTGCGACCCTCATTCACCATTCCGACCCTCCGACAGTCTCTACATATCCCACTTTTCCTAAGGACAGTCTCTCGGACAGTCTCCCGACTATTATTAGACTATTACTAGAATTAAAGTCCACGTTTTTGCCTGCTTTCTTTGGCCTCCTGCGCCGCCCAGAGTTTACCGCCTCAAACGCCGACCATCATCCGTTACGACACACCAACATGTCCGACGTCTCATCCTCCCGACACCATCGTCTACCACCTCAAAACACGGCAAGACCAACCAACAAGGTCCACCTCAACCCACCTTCTTCTTCCGACTAGACTCGTAACTAAGTCCATATGGACCTTACTTAAGCTCGACATCAGCCAGCCGAACTCCTCAGCGCGACCCCGTCTTTACCACAGAGACGGGCAAGGTTTAATGTTAAGTTCATCTCTTATTAACAATAACAGACTACCACTACCATTCATTCCGCATCGGCGCTGCCTCCACCGCTCCAAGTCGAGAAATACCGGACATCATAAAGATGCTTGGCCGGTGGTCCTCCCCCGCGTACCTCTCCTGGATCCGGTCAAACCTAACGACATCACAAACGCTCACCGGCACTTTTCTTTCACGAAGCTCTCTTTTGGATACTCTGCACCACCAGAGCTTCTGAAGAGACGACCCCCACCCACGTGTCTCCACCCCACCGTTCCCTCTAGCCACCGGACGCCAGCGGTCTCTCATCGCACCCCTCCAACCTTCTTTCCACGACTCCCTATACCCTTCTTGTTCCTTCCCCCCACATCCCTTCATCCTTCATCCCTCGACCCACACCCCTTTCTCCCTCAACCCTTTTCTGGTTTTTGGTGAATCCTGCACTGTAAACCTAAAGAGTACTACTTACTCGTACTAATTATTGGTACAGCAGGAAAAAGAAAGCAGAAATCTTAATATACATGTGATACAGCACTGGTTCTTGCAGAGATCTCTTTTCGTCCTTCTCAGTCATGGACTTTGAGGTCAGGGTCAGAGAGTAAAACACCTGCTATAACAGAGGTACGCAGGAGCACAGATTGTTGCACCTGTCCGTTTAAGTACTCTACTCTTTGAGGTACTGCAAGTACACATGTATATTCCTTTAGCTCCAACGTGGATAAGATCTTCAGGAAGAATAGACACAAGAAATTGAAGATGGAATATGATTAAAGTTATTTTTCAAGATTCAGTTTTAGCATTAAATTCTGAAAACACAAAAGAAGACATTTTTGTCATTGTATTGCATTGAATTACAATGCAGCTGAAATTAGAAATTGTGAAGGGAACTGGTTCTTCTTCCAAAAACAATTGATAGCCACTGTTATCAGTGACTGCTAAAAATCCAGTTAATTATCATCTGTTAAAATGTAAACATAAAGGGAAGGATATATACAGAAAAAAGATGATTGCTGCAGATTTTGTTTCATCTATTTAAAACGTAATGAATGTAACGCAAAAGGTTTTGACATGATGTGTCTCTGAGAAAGTTTCTGTATTGTTTGATTTTATAGATTCAGAGAAAAACAAGATGGATGTCGGAAAGATAGTATCGATTGTCCTGATTCTGATAGGTAAGTTGTTTGATGTTAAATCCAATGCTTTTGAAGGTTCTTTATATAATGCAGTTAAAACTTCTGGTGAACAACATAAAAGAAAGTTAAGGTGAAGTTCTTGCCGATATCTTATTCAATGTTTCTTAAAAAAACTCATATTAGTGGGACATACAACAGCCACAACTACGACTGCAGTACCGACAACTAAGGCAACAACTCAGGCTACAACTCAAGGTACAACTGAGGCTACAACTCAAGCTACCACTCAGGCTACTACTGAGAAGACAACTCCAGCTACAACTGAGGCAACAACTGAGGCTACAACTGAAGCCACAACTCAGGCTACAACTCTGGGTACAACTCAGGAGACAACTCAGGCGACAACTCAGGCGACAACTCAGGCGACAAATCCGGCTACAACTGAGGCTACAACTCAAGCGACAACTCCGGCTACAACTGCAGCTACAACTCAGGCTACAACTGAGGCAACAACTGAGGCGACAACTCAGGCGACAACTCAGGCGACAACTCCGGCGACCACTCCGGCTACAACTCAGGCTACAACTCAGGCTACAAATGAGGCAACAACTCAGGCTACAACTCAGGCGACCACTCAGGCGACAACTCAGGCTACCACTCAGGCTACAACTCAGGCTACAACTCAGGCTACAACTGAGGCAACAACTCAGGCTACAACTCAGGCGACAACTCAGGCGACAACTCAGGCTACCACTCAGGCTACAACTCAGGCGACAACTCAGGCGACAACTCCGGCGACCACTCCGGCTACAACTGAGGCTACAACTCAGGCTACAACTGAGGCTACAACTGAGGCAACAACACAGGCTACAACTCAGGCTACTACTGAGAAGACAACTCAGGCCACAACTGAGTATACAACTCAAGCTACAACTGAGGCAACAACTCAGGCTACAACTCAGGCTACAACTCAGGCTACAACTGAAGCTACAACTGAGGCAACAACTCAGGCTACAACTCAGGCTACCACTCAGGCTACAACTGAGGCGACAACTCAGGCTACAACTGAGGCTACAACTGAAGCCACAACTCAGGCTAAAACTCTGGGTACAACTCAGACGACAACTCAGGCGACAACTCAGGCGACAACTCCGGCTACAACTGAGGCAACAACTCAGGCGACAACTCAGGCGACAACTCAGGCGACAACTCCGGCGACCACTCCGGCTACAACTGAGGCTACAACTCAGACTACAACTGAGGCTACAACTGAGGCAACAACACAGGCTACGACTCAGGCTACTACTGAGGCAACAACACAGGCGACAACTCAGGCTACAACTGAGGCCACAACTGAGGCTACAACTGAAATTACAACTCAGGCTACATCTGAGGCTACAACTGAGGCTACAACTGAGGCTACAACTGAGGCTACAACTGAGGCAACAACTCAGGCTACAACTCAGGCTACCACTCAGGCTACGACTCAGGCTACTACTGAGGCGACAACTCAGGTGACAACTCAGGCTACAACTCAGGTGACAACTCAGGCGACAACTCAGGCGACAACTCCGGCGACCACTCCGGCTACAACTGAGGTTACAACTCCGGCTACAACTGAGGCTACAACTGAGGCTACAACTGAGGCTACAACTGAGGCTACAACTGAGGCAACAACTCAGGCTACAACTCAGGCTACCACTCAGGCTACGACTCAGGCTACTACTGAGGCGACAACTCAGGTGACAACTCAGGCTCCAACTCAGGTGACAACTCAGGCGACAACTCAGGCGACAACTCCGGCGACCACTCCGGCTACAACTGAGGTTACAACTCCGGCTACAACTGAGGCTACAACTGAGGCTACAACTCCGGCTACAACTGAGGCTACAACTCAGGCTACAACTGAGGTTACAACTGAGGCAACAACTCAGGCTACAACTCAGGCTACCACACAGACTACGACTCAGGCTACTACTGAGGCGACAACTCAGGTGACAACTCAGGCTACCACACAGGCTACGACTCAGGCTACTACTGAGGCGACAACTCAGGCTACAACTGAGGCTACAACTGAGGCGACAACTCAGGCGACAACTCAGGCGACAACTCAGGCGACAACTCCGGCGACCACTCCGGCTACAACTCAGGCTACAACTCAGGCTACAACTGAGGCAACAACTCAGGCTACAACTCAGGCGACAACTCAGGCGACAACTCAGGTGACAACTCAGGCTACAACTCTGGCGACAACTCAGGCGACAACTCCGGCTACAACTGAGGCTACAACTCAGGCTACAACTGAGGCTACAACTCAGGCTACAACTCAGGCTACAACTCAGGCGACAACTCCGGCTACAACTGAGGCTACAACTCAGGCTACAACTGAGGTTACAACTCCGGCTACAACTGAGGCTACAACTCAGGCTACAACTCAGGCTACGACTCAGGCTACTACTGAGGCGACAACTCAGGCTACAACTGAGGCTACAACTGAGGCTACAACTGAGGCAACAACTCAGGCTACAACTCAATCTACCACTCAAGCTACTACTGAGGCGACAACTCCGGCTACAACTGAGGCTACAACTCAGGCTACAACTGAGGCAACAACTCAGGCTACAACTGAGGCTACAACTCAGGCGACAACTCCGGCTACAACTGAGGCTACAACTCAGGCTACAACTGAGGCTACAACTCAGGCTACAACTCAGGCTACAACTCAGGCGACAACTCCGGCTACAACTGAGGCTACAACTCTGGCGACAACTCAGGCGACAACTCAGGCGACAACTCCGGCTACAACTGAGGCTACAACTCAGGCTACAACTCAGGCGACAACTCCGGCTACAACTCAGGCTACAACTCTGGCGACAACTCAGGCGACAACTCCGGCTACAACTCAGGCTACAACTCCGGCTACAACTCAGGCGACAACTCCGGCTACAACTCAGGCTACAACTCTGGCGACAACTCAGGCGACAACTCCGGCTACAACTCAGGCTACAACTCTGGCGACAACTCAGGCGACAACTCCGGCTACAACTGAGGCTACAACTCAGGCTACAACTGAAGCTACAACTCAGGCTACAACTAAGGCTACAACTGAGGCAACAACTCAGGCTACAACTCAGGCGACAACTCCGGCGACAACTCAGGCTACCACTCAGGCTACAACTCAGGCGACAACTCCGGCGACCACTCCGGCTACAACTCCGGCTACAACTGAGGCTACAACTCAGGCTACAACTCAGGCTGCAACTCAGGCGACAACTCCGGCTACAACTGAGGCTACAACTGAGGCTACAACTCAGGCGACAACTCCGGCTACAACTGAGGCAACAACTCAGGCTACAACTCAGGCGACAACTCAGGCGACAACTCCGGCGACCACTCCGGCTACAATTGAGGCTACAACTCAGGCTACAACTCAGGCTCCAACTCAGGCGACAACTGAGGCTACAACTGAGGCTACAACTCAGGCGACAACTCCGGCTACAACTGAAGCTACAACTCAGGCTACAACTGAGGCTACAACTGAGGCAACAACTCAGCCGACAACTCAGGCGACAACTCAGGCGACAACTCCGGCGACCACTCCGGCTACAACTGAGGCTACAACTCAGGCTACAACTGAGGCTACAACTGAGGCAACAACACAGGCTACGACTCAGGCTACTACTGAGGCGACAACTCAGGCTACAACTGAGGCTACAACTGAGGCTACAACTCAGGCTACAACTCAGGCTACAACCCAGGCTCCAACTCAGGTGACAACTCAGGCGACAATTCCGGCGACCACTCCGGCTACAACTGAGGCTACAACTGAGGATACAACTCAGGCTACAACTGAGGTTACAACTGAGGCTACAACTCAGGCTACAACTCCGGCTACAACTGAGGCTACAACTCAGGCTACAACTGAGGCTACAACTGAGGCAACAACTCAGGCTACAACTCCGGCTACAACTGAGGCTACAACTCAGGCTACAACTGAGGTTACAACTGAGGCTACAACTCAGGCTACAACTGAGGCAACAACTCAGGCTACAACTCAGGCTACAACTCAGGCGACAACTCCGGCTACAACTGAGGCTACAACTCAGGCTACAACTGAGGCTACAACTCAGGCTACAACTCAGGCTACAACTCAGGCGACAACTCCGGCTACAACTGAGGCTACAACTCTGGCGACAACTCAGGCTACAACTCAGGCGACAACTGAGGTTACAACTCCGGCTACAACTGAGGCTACAACTCAGGCTACAACTGAGGCTACAACTGAGGCAACAACTGAGGCGACAACTCAGGCTACAACTCAGTCTACAACTCAGGCTACAACTCAGGTGACAAGTCCGGCTACAACTCAGGCTACAACTGAGGCGACAACTCAGGCTACAACTGAGGCTACAACTGAGGCTACAACTCTGGCGACAACTCAGGCGACAACTCCGGCTACAACTGAGGCTACAACTCAGGCTACAACTGAAGCAACAACTCAGGCTACAACTCAGGTGACAATTCAGGCGAGAACTCAGGCGACAACTCCGTCGACCACTCCGGTTACAACTCAGGCTACAACTACGGCTACAACTGAGGCTACAACTGAAGCTACAACTCAGGCTACAACTAAGGCTACAACTGAGGCAACAACTCAGGCTACAACTCAGGCGACAACTCCGGCGACAACTCAGGCTACCACTCAGGCTACAACTCAGGCGACAACTCCGGCGACCACTCCGGCTACAACTCAGGCGACAACTCCGGCGACAACTCAGGCTACCACTCAGGCTACAACTCAGGCGACAACTCCGGCGACCACTCCGGCTACAACTGAGGCTACAACTCAGGCTACAACTCAGGCTCCAACTCAGGCGACAACTGAGGCTACAACTGAGGCTACAACTCAGGCGACAACTCCGGCTACAACTGAAGCTACAACTCAGGCTACAACTGAGGCTACAACTGAGGCGACAACTCAGCCGACAACTCAGGCGACAACTCAGGCGACAACTCCGGCGACCACTCCGGTTACAACTGAGGCTACAACGCAGGCGACAACTCAGGCGACAACTCCGGCGACCACTCCGGCTACAACTGAGGCTACAACTCAGGCTACAACTGAGGCTACAACTGAGGCAACAACACAGGCTACGACTCAGGCTACTACTGAGGCGACAACTCAGGTGACAACTCAGGCGACAACTCTGGCGACAACTCAGGCGACAACTCAGGCTACAACCCAGGCTCCAACTCAGGTGACAACTCAGGCGACAACTCAGGCGACAACTCCGGCGACCACTCCGGCTACAACTGAGGTTACAACTCCGGCTACAACTGAGGCTACAACTCAGGCTACAACTGAGGTTACAACTGAGGCAACAACTCAGGCTACAACTCAGGCTACCACACAGGCTACGACTCAGGCTACTACTGAGGCGACAACTCAGGTGACAACTCAGGCGACAACTCAGGTGACAACTCAGGCTACAACTGAGGCTACAACTCAGGTGACAACTCCGGCTACAACTGAGGCTACAACTCAGGCTACAACTGAGGCTACAACTCAGGCTCCAACTCAGGTGACAACTCAGGCGACAACTCAGGCGACAACTCCGGCGACCACTCCGGCTACAACTGAGGCTACAACTCAGGCTACAACTGAGGCTACAACTCAGGCTACAACTCAGGTTACAACTGAGGCAACAACTCAGGCTACAACTCAGGCTACAACTCAGGCGACAACTCTGGCTACAACTGAGGCTACAACTCTGGCGACAACTCAGGCGACAACTCCGCTACAACTGAGGCTACAACTCAGGCTACAACTCAGGCTACAACTGAGGCAACAACTCAGGCTACAACTCAGGCGACAACTCCGGCGACAACTCAGGCTACCACTCAGGCTACAACTCAGGCGACAACTCCGGCGACCACTGCTACAACTCCGGCTACAACTGAGGCTACAACTCAGGCTACAACTGAGGCTACAACTCAGGCTACAACTCAGGCTACAACTCAGGCGACAACTCAGGCGACAACTCCGGCGACCACTCCGGCTACAACTGAGGTTACAACTCCGGCTACAACTGAGGCTACAACTCAGGCTACAACTCAGGCTACAACTCAGGCAACAACTCAGGCTACAACTCAGGCTACAACTCAGGCTACAACTCAGGCGACAACTCAGGCTACAACTGAGGCTACAACTCAGGCTACAACTCAGGCGACAACTCCGGCTACAACTCAGCCTACAACTCAGGCTACAACTCAGGCGACAACTCCGGCTACAACTCAGGCTACAACTCAGGCTACAACTGAGGCAACAACTCAGGCTACAACTCAGGCTACAACTCAGGCGACAACTCCGGCGACAACTGAGGCTACAACTCCGGCTACAACTGAGGCTACAACTCAGGCTACAACTCAGGCTACAACTCAGGCTACAACTCAGGCTACAACTCAGGCTACAACTCAGGCGACAACTCAGGCGACAACTCCGGCGACACACAACCCACACTCAGGCTACAACTGAGGCTACAACTCAGGCTACAACTCAGGCTACAACTCAGGCGACAACTCAGGCGACAACTCAGGCGACAACTCCGGCCACCACTCCGGCTACAACTGAGGCTACAACTCAGGCTACAACTGAGGCTACAACTCAGGCTACAACTCAGGCTACAACTCAGGCTCCAACTCAGGCGACAACTCAGGCGACAACTCCGGCGAACACTCCGGCTACAACTGAGGCTACAACTCAGGCGACAACTCAGGCGACAACTCAGGCGACAACTCCGGCTACAACTCAGCCGACAACTCAGGCGACAACTCAGGCGACAACTCCGGCGACCACTCCGGCTACAACTCAGCCCACAACTCAGGCTACAACTGAGGCAACAACTCAGGCTACAACTCAGGCGACAACTCAGGCGACAATTCCGGCGACCACTCCGGCTACAACTGAGGCTACAACTCAGGCTACAACTGAGGCTACAACTCAGGCTACAACTCAGGCTACAACTCAGGCTCCAACTCAGGCGACAACTCAGGCGACAACTCCGGCGACCACTCAGGCTACAACTGAGGCTTCAACTCAGGCTACAACTCAGGCTACAACTCAGGCGACAACTCAGGCGACAACTCAGGCGACAACTCCGGCGACCACTCCGGCTACAACTGAGGCTACAACTCAGGCTACAACTGAGGCTACAACTCAGGCTACAACTCAGGCTACAACTCAGGCTCCAACTCAGGCGACAACTCAGGCGACAACTCCGGCGAACACTCCGGCTACAACTGAGGCTTCAACTCAGGCTACAACTCAGGCTACAACTCAGGCGACAACTCCGGCTACAACTGAGGCTACAACTGAGGCTACAACTCAGGCGACAACTCCGGCTACAACTGAAGCTACAACTGAGGCTACAACTGAGGCTACAACTGAGGCAACAACTCAGCCGACAACTCAGGCGACAACTCAGGCGACAACTCCGGCGACAACTCCGGTTACAACTGAGGCTACAACTGAGGCTACAACTCAGGCGACAACTGAGGCTACAACTGAGGCAACAACACAAGCTACGACTCAGGCTACTACTGAGTCGACAACTCAGGCTACAACTGAGGCTACAACTGAGGCAACAACTCAGGCTACAACTCAGCCTACCACTCAGGCTACGACTCAGGCTACTACTGAGGCGACAACTCAGGTGACAACTCAGGCTACAACTCTGGCGACAACTCAGGCGACAACTCCGGCTACAACCCAGGCTCCAACTCAGGCTACTACTGAGGCGACAACTCAGGTGACAACTCAGGCTACAACTCTGGCGACAACTCAGGCGACAACTCCGGCTACAACCCAGGCTCCAACTCAGGTGACAACTCAGGCGACAACTCTGGCGACAACTCAGGCAACAACTGAGGCTACAACTCAGGCTACAACTCAGGCTACAACTCTGGCGACAACTCAGGCGACAACTGAGGCTACAACTCAGGCTACAACTGAGGCTACAACTGAGGCTACAACTCAGGCTACAACTGAGGCTACAACTCAGGCTACAACTCAGGCTACAACTCTGGCGACAACTCAGGCGACAACTCCGGCTACAACTGAGACTACAACTCAGGCTACAACTGAGGCTACAACTCAGGCTACAACTCAGGCTACAACCCAGGCTCAAACTCAGGTGACAACTCAGGCGACATCTCAGGCGACAACTCCGGCGACCACTCCGGCTACAACTGAGGTTACAACTCCGGCTACAACTGAGGCTAAAACTCAGGCTACAACCGAGGTTACAACTGAGGCAAATACTCAGGCTACAACTCAGGCTACCACACAGGCTACGACTCAGGCTACTACTGAGGCGACAACTCAGGCTACAACTGAGGCTACAACTGAGGCTACAACTGAGGCAACAACTCAGGCGACAACTCAGGCGACAACTCCGGCGACCACTCCGGCTACAACTCAGGCTACAACTCAGGCTACAACTGAGGCAACAACTCAGGCTACAACTCAGGCTACAACTCCGGCGACCACTCCGGCGACAACTCAGGCTACAACTCAGGCTACAACTGAGGCTACAACTGAGGCAACAACTCAGGCTACAACTCAATCTACCACTCAAGCTACTACTGAGGCGACAACTCCGGCTACAACTGAGGCAACAACTCAGGCTACAACTCAGGCTACAACTCAGGCGACAACTCCGGCTACAACTCAGGCTACAACTCAGGCTACAACTGAGGCAACAACTCAGGCTACAACTCAGGCTACAACTCAGGCGACAACTCCGGCTACAACTGAGGCTACAACTCTGGCGACAACTCAGGCGACAACTCCGGCTACAACTCCGGCTACAACTGAGGCTACAACTCAGGCTACAACTCAGGCGACAACTCCGGCTACAACTCAGGCTACAACTCTGGCGACAACTCAGGTGACAACTCCGGCTACAACTGAGGCTACAACTCAGGCTACAACTGAAGCAACAACTCAGGCTACAACTCAGGTGACGACTCAGGCGACAACTCAGGCGACAACTCCGTCGACCACTCCGGTTACAACTCAGGCTACAACTGAGGCTACAACTGAGGCTACAACTGAAGCTACAACTCCGGCGACAACTCAGGCTACAACTAAGGCTACAACTGAGGCAACAACTCAGGCTACAACTCAGGCGACAACTCCGGCGACCACTCAGGCTACCACTCAGGCTACAACTCAGGCGACAACTCCGGCGACCACTCCGGCTACAACTGAGGCTACAACTGAGGCAACAACTCAGGCTACAACTCTGGCGACAACTCAGGCGACAACTCCGGCTACAACCCAGGCTCCAACTCAGGCTACTACTGAGGCGACAACTCAGGTGACAACTCAGGCTACAACTCTGGCGACAACTCAGGCGACAACTCCGGCTACAACCCAGGCTCCAACTCAGGTGACAACTCAGGCTACAACTCAGGCTACAACTCAGGCTACAACTCTGGCGACAACTCAGGCTACAACTGAGGCTACAACTCAGGCTACAACTCAGGCTACAACTCTGGCGACAACTCAGGCGACAACTCCGGCTACAACTGAGGCTACAACTCAGGCTACAACTGAGGCTACAACTCAGGCTACAACTCAGGCTACAACCCAGGCTCAAACTCAGGTGACAACTCAGGCGACAACTCAGGCGACAACTCCGGCGACCACTCCGGCTACAACTGAGGTTACAACTCCGGCTACAACTGAGGCTAAAACTCAGGCTACAACCAAGGTTACAACTGAGGCAAATACTCAGGCTAACCAACGGCTACAACTCAGGCTACAACTGAGACAACTGAGGCAACAACTCAGGCTACCACACAGGCTACGACTCAGGCTACTACTGAGGCGACAACTCAGGCTACAACTGAGGCTACAACTGAGGCTACAACTCAGGCTACAACTCAGGCTACAACTCAGGCTACAACTCAGGCTACAACTCCGCTACAACTGAGGCTACAACTCAGGCTACAACTGAGGCAACAACTCAGGCTACAACTCAGGCTACAACTCAGCGACAACTCCAGGCTACAACTGAGGCTACAACTCAGGCGACAACTCAGGCGACAACTCCTGCAACTGAGGCTAACTGAGGCTAAAACTGAGGCAACAACTCAGGCTACAACTCAATCTACCACTCAAGCTACTACTGAGGCGACAACTCCGGCTACAACTGAGGCTACAACTCAGGCTACAACTGAGGCAACAACTCAGGCTACAACTCAGGCTACAACTCAGGCGACAACTCCGGCTACAACTGAGGCTACAACTCCGGCTACAACTGAGGCTACAACTCAGGCTACAACTGAGGCTACAACTCAGGCTACAACTCAGGCTACAACTCAGGCTCCAACTCAGGCGACAACTCAGGCGACAACTCCGGCGAACACTCCGGCTACAACTGAGGTTACAACTCCGGCTACAACTGAGGCTAAAACTCAGGCTACAACAGAGGTTACAACTGAGGCAACAACTCAGGCTACAACTCAGGCTACCACACAGGCTACGACTCAGGCTACTACTGAGGCGACAACTCAGGTGACAACTCAGGCGACAACTCAGGCGACAACTCCGGCGACCACTCCGGCTACAACTCAGGCTACAACTCAGGCTACAACTGAGGCAACAACTCAGGCTACAACTCAGGCTACAACTCCGGCGACCACTCCGGCTACAACTCAGGCTACAACTCAGGCTACAACTGAGGCAACAACTCAGGCTACAACTCAATCTACCACTCAAGCTACTACTGAGGCGACAACTCCGGCTACAACTGAGGCAACAACTCAGGCTACAACTCAGGCTACAACTCAGGCGACAACTCCGGCTACAACTGAGGCTACAACTCAGGCTACAACTGAGGCAACAACTCAGGCTACAACTGAGGCTACAACTCAGGCTACAACTCAGGCTACAACTCAGGCGACAACTCCGGCTACAACTGAGGCTACAACTCTGGCGACAACTCAGGCGACAACTCCGGCTACAACTGAGGCTACAACTCAGGCTACAACTCAGGCGACAACTCCGGCTACAACTCAGGCTACAACTCTGGCGACAACTCAGGTGACAACTCCGGCTACAACTGAGGCTACAACTCAGGCTACAACTGAAGCAACAACTCAGGCTACAACTCAGGTGACAACTCAGGCGACAACTCAGGCGACAACTCCGTCGACCACTCCGGTTACAACTCAGGCTACAACTAAGGCTACAACTGAGGCAACAACTCAGGCTACAACTCAGGCGACAACTCCGGCGACAACTCAGGCTACCACTCAGGCTACAACTCAGGCGACAACTCCGTCGACCACTCCGGTTACAACTGAGGCTACAACTCAGGCTACAACTGAGGCTACAACTGAGGCTACAACTGAAGCTACAACTCCGGCGACAACTCAGGCTACAACTAAGGCTACAACTGAGGCAACAACTCAGGCTACAACACAGGCGACAACTCCGGCGACCACTCAGGCTACCACTCAGGCTACAACTCAGGCGACAACTCCGGCGACCACTCCGGCTACAACTGAGGCTACAACTGAGGCAACAACTCAGGCTACAACTCTGGCGACAACTCAGGCGACAACTCCGGCTACAACCCAGGCTCCAACTCAGGCTACTACTGAGGCGACAACTCAGGTGACAACTCAGGCTACAACTCTGGCGACAACTCAGGCGACAACTCCGGCTACAACTCAGGCTACAACTCAGGCTACAACTGAGGCTACAACTCAGGCTACAACTCAGGCTACAACTCAGGCTACAACTCAGGCGACAACTCAGGCTACAACTCAGGCTACAACTCAGGCGACAACTCAGGCGACAACTCAGGCTACAACTCAGGCTACAACCTGAGACTACAACTCAGGCTACAACTGAGGCTACAACTCAGGCTACAACTCAGGCTACAACCCAGGCTCAAACTCAGGTGACAACTCAGGCGACAACTCAGGCGACAACTCCGGCGACCACTCCGGCTACAACTGAGGTTACAACTCCGGCTACAACTGAGGCTAAAACTCAGGCTACAACCGAGGTTACAACTGAGGCAAATACTCAGGCTACAACTCAGGCTACCACACAGGCTACGACTCAGGCTACTACTGAGGCGACAACTCAGGCGACAACTCAGGCGACAACTCAGGCGACAACTCAGGCTACAACTCAGGCGACAACTCAGGCTACAACTGAGGCTACAACTCAGGCAACAACTCAGGCTACAACTCAGGCTACAACTCAGGCTACAACTGAGGCAACAACTCAGGCTACAACTCAGGCTACACTCGGCAACCTCGCTACAACTGAGGCTACAACTCAGGCTACAACTGAGGCAACAACTCAGGCTACAACTCAGCTAACTCAGGCGACAACTCGGCTACAACTGAGGCTACAACTCAGGCGACAACTCAGGCGACAACTCCGCTACAACTGAGGCTACAACTCAGGCTACAACTCAGGCGACAACTCAGGCTACAACTCAGGCTACAACTCAGGCGACAACTCAGGCGACAACTCCGGCTACAACTGAGGCTACAACTCAGGCTACAACTCAGGCGACAACTCAGGCTACAACTCAGGCTACAACTCTGGCGACAACTCAGGCGACAACTCCGGCTACAACTGAGGCTACAACTCAGGCTACAACTGAAGCAACAACTCAGGCTACAACTCAGGTGACAACTCAGGCGACAACTCAGGCGACAACTCCGTCGACCACTCCGGCTACAACTCAGGCTACAACTCGGCTACAACTCAGGCTACAACTCAGGCTACAACTGAGGCTACAACTGAAGCTACAACTCAGGCTACAACTAAGGCTACAACTGAGGCAACAACTCAGGCTACAACTCAGGCGACAACTCCGGCGACAACTCAGGCTACAACTCAGGCGACAACTCCGTCGACCACTCCGGTTACAACTGAGGCTACAACTCAGGCTACAACTGAGGCTACAACTGAGGCTACAACTGAAGCTACAACTCCGGCGACAACTCAGGCTACAACTAAGGCTACAACTGAGGCAACAACTCAGGCTACAACACAGGCGACAACTCCGGCGACCACTCAGGCTACCACTCAGGCTACAACTCAGGCGACAACTCCGGCGACCACTCCGGCTACAACTGAGGCTACAACTGAGGCAACAACTCAGGCTACAACTCTGGCGACAACTCAGGCGACAACTCCGGCTACAACCCAGGCTCCAACTCAGGCTACTACTGAGGCGACAACTCAGGTGACAACTCAGGCTACAACTCTGGCGACAACTCAGGCGACAACTCCGGCTACAACCCAGGCTCCAACTCAGGCTACAACTGAGGCGACAACTCAGGTGACAACTCAGGCTACAACTCTGGCGACAACTCAGGCGACAACTCCGGCTACAACTCAGGCTACAACTCAGGCGACAACTCAGGCTACAACTCAGGCTACAACTCAGGCTACAACTCAGGCGACAACTCAGGCGACAACTGAGGCTACAACTCAGGCTACAACTCAGGCTACAACTCTGGCGACAACTCAGGCGACAACTCCGGCTACAACTGAGGCTACAACTCAGGCTACAACTGAGGCTACAACTCAGGCTACAACTCAGGCTACAACCCAGGCTCAAACTCAGGTGACAACTCAGGCGACAACTCAGGCGACAACTCCGGCGACCACTCCGGCTACAACTGAGGTTACAACTCCGGCTACAACTGAGGCTAAAACTCAGGCTACAACCGAGGTTACAACTGAGGCAAATACTCAGGCTACAACTCAGGCTACCACACAGGCTATGACTCAGGCTACTACTGAGGCGACAACTCAGGTGACAACTCAGGCGACAACTCAGGTGACAACTCAGGCTACAACTCTGGCGACAACTCAGGCTACAACTGAGGTTACAACTGAGGCAACAACTCAGGCTACAACTCAGGCTACCACACAGGCTACGACTCAGGCTACTACTGAGGCGACAACTCAGGCTACAACTGAGGCTACAACTGAGGCTACAACTGAGGCAACAACTCAGGCGACAACTCAGGCGACAACTCAGGCGACAACTCCGGCGACCACTCCGGCTACAACTCAAGCTACAACTCAGGCTACAACTGAGGCAACAACTCAGGCTACAACTCAGGCTACAACTCCGGCGACCACTCCGGCTACAACTCAGGCTACAACTCAGGCTACAACTGAGGCAACAACTCAGGC